>LKNJ01000944.1:126982-142313 GCA_002120245.1 Maccullochella peelii
GGGGGGGGGGGGGGGGGCTCAGAGAGGCAGCAGATGGTGAGTGATTAGTAATCAAGGGTTTTTGTACTTAGTAGTGGTGCGGACTGGTGAGGAGACACACACAGAGAGAGAATGATGAAGCTTATAATGTTAAGTTTATTCAATTTACTTTGCTGAATATTAACTTTTGTTTTGCCAAAAACACAAATAGTTGCATAAAAGTTTTGCCTCATAGTTAAAGAAAGATCATTAATTAAATGTGCTGAGAAACAGTGCATTCAGTGCCAACTTTCGGTATACTTTACCAGTACCTGTTGCATGGACAAAACACCCAGTCCTCATAGTTACTAATGTTTCTGTATGGGACTGAGAGTCCACTATTTACATAAATGAGGAGGAGAGAATAAAAGAAACACCTCTCTATATAATGTAATTCAGTACAGCCAACAACTGAACACAGTTTAACCCAGCTCTATCTATATGTATATTCAGTATCTAACATTATTCTGTGTGATAAAATGCCCCTTTTAATCGCTGCAAAAAGGCATCGTTCAAAAATCTCCTTAGATTCAATTTAGACTGAATTTTGAAGACCATGACAGCAATAAAAAAAGATCAATGCTTTCAATAAAGCTTGTATGATTAGCACTGCAGTTTGGATATGTCCCTGCTGCGGCAGGTTTTGCACTCTGTCACACTTATCGAGTAACCCTCATATCAATTGTGGTTTTTCAGTACAGAGACGCCTGCATAAAATTAGCTGCAATTCTCTCCTGAATTTCGCCTGATACAAATTTTTAAATCAATACAGCCATATCAGGCAATTGTATTTGGTGAATAATTTCCAGCCTGCCCTTCAACACTGTCTGTTCTGTAGTTATCTCAGGGAAGCTGTCTGGTGGTCACAATGAAAGAAATTATGTTTTTTTGAAAACCACACAAAAGCTCGATGAGTACAAAATGTGAGAGCGCAAAGTGCAAAATACTGAAATGTAACATATGAGGAACAGAGATATGGCTCCATGGTAACAATGCTGGTTCACCTACAAAACCTCCTGCAATTTACAAGACGAAGATAGTGACCCAAAGCTCGATAAGCTGCTCAAAAGTGTGACAAAACTGAAAGAAATCCTCCTCTGCTGTGTAACATTACAGAAGCCAATTAGTAAAGAGAGTAATCGCAAGGACTTCTTATTTATCTTTATCTGCTGAATTTTGCTACAGTGCTGCCGTTCCCTCCCTTCCTTCTGGAGGGTTTCAGTAATGTTGCTGCTGGCTGAGAGATGTTTTTCAGCCTCTTTTTCCCTGCACAGCGTTAGGGTTCTGCTCTCCCAACAAATCCTATCTAAAGGGCAGAAAACTGTTGATGCTGTGCACTCTACAGGTTCAAACTTTCAGTAAAAGTTTCACCTCTGGCTAAACCCCCGATCAATAACGTCACAGCAGGTGTTTTGCCTTGACAGATGATTGGGAACCAATTGCTCTGACATCACTGATTGGAGTGTCTACAGAGGTGAAACATACTGGGACGTTTCAAATAGAGGAGAGCAGCTACGGTTTTTGATACTGAAGGTTGAATAATTTAAAGCCTAAGGACTTTATACACAAGAGGGATGTTATCCGACTAAGAGATGTGAGACACTAATACTGCAAATATCCCCACATATCCTGCACATTCATTTTCTTAAATGGTCACTTGTGTCTTACACCACCTCATCTCCATCTCCCCTTTAACTGAAGCAGATCCAATATTTTCAGATGTTTCCACCAAATTCATGTGGTCAGTCTCTTTGATGTAAAAAGCAGCCAGTTCTGACAGTTTACATCTTCAGTGTGTGGTCCCTGTGTATCTGTTATCATCATTGTGTCATACTGACCTCTTGTGGTGGCTGCGTGTTATTTTGGCGTAGCTGTTGGATGAGTTCGTCTTTATCTGCTTGGCTGGAGAGAAGCTTCTGTAGCTGGACCTCCAAAGCAGCTACCAGAGTGTCTCTCTCCTTCCTCCACTTCTCCATGGTCTGCTCCTTCTCAGCCAGCTGGGACGTCAAGGACTCCTGACAAAGAAGGAAACGTACATGCAAAATATAGGGTGGAAAATACTGGTTTTGTGCCATATGTCTGTGTGAGTGAGAAAAAGACACGGAAAGAGAAACTGTAAAACAAGAAAATTAAAACCCTATAGCACACCAGTGAGGCTGAAATTATTATTACAACACCAAAAGGCAAATCTGTTGGATAAATTAAAAATGAGAAATTTGCTTTACCACAAGTGGGGCAAAAAAACATGTTACCTAAATCAAAAATGGTTTATCCTCTGTATGGTGGCTCGTCAGGCTCAGCTTGACATTGTCAGACTTGGATCAACTTTCATCAGTCTAAGTTCAACTTTCTTTAGGTGCAGGTGTACTTTGGCTCAGCTGTGCTAATGCTAACATGTTTCAGATAGTGCTTAGCATGTTTGCATATCATCCTTGTCTTACCAAGTGGCTCTGCTGCCGAGTGTAGCGTTCTCTGCCTTCGGCAAACTTCCTCATCTCCTTGTTCCTCTTGTCCTCTGCCTCTTTAGCTTGGCTGATCAGAGACAGCTTCTCCCCCAGCCACTTCTTGCGTTCGTCCTGGTGTTTCTCTACACACAGCTGTACACAAAATGGTCTTTATTTTTTAAGAGGATGTCTGTTAAAGTATCTGGAATTAATTTGAGCCGAAATGCCTAATACAATGCCTATATCAACAAAAAGAGTGGTACCTTCAATTGCCTACATCAAGTAGAAACATCCTGATCTGACAACACATATCAGTCTTACTAGCTCTCATTAAAGATCCTGAGCAAATCTATGTGATCAGGGTGAGTTGTCCGTTTGCTGTAATTCCTTGTTGAAAAAACTGGTCTACACACTGACATTTTTTCAGTCGTTTTTAGTTGGAGGATCTGTTTTAAATACTGCAAGGGAACAATACAAAGGAGGGATGTACAAATACTGTTGCACCAACTTTGTGGATGACTGAGAATCTTCACAGATAAATTAAAATATTCTTGATCTATCAATTTTTCAATTAGATAAATAATTATCTATTGATCATTAATATTCTTCTGGTCCTACCATCTAACATGACATGTGAAAATAACTTCCTGTTATTACCTTCAAGCTTTCCTGAGCCTGGGCAGCTTCCTGTTTGGCCAATTTGAGGTCATCTGATGGGCTGTCGACGTGATGATGCGTGCTGTTTCCACGGTTCTGCTGCAACAACATCCCTTTCAATTTTTCCACCTCTGAAATGGTTAAAAGCAGATAATCAATACTGTCAAGTTGCACTGAGACCCCAGAGCATTGCCTCCAATAAACAACATGAACAGGACCCAAAATTAACAGGACACATGAACACAAAGGACTATAAGAAAAGTGATTGTTTTTCATCATGATGTAATTATAATCAGTAAGAATTAAAAGATTAATCGTATCTGGTAAAATGAAGCATTAAGAAATCTAACTGTGATAATAATGATGCACTGGATATGTATGTGAAAAGAGGAAGAGTTGACACTGGTGGTATGAAGCAATAGAGTGTCAGCCCAAAGTAAGAGATGTGGGGAAAGAACCACAGTTTGAACGGAAGTAAGGAGGAAATCACAAACAAGGGCATATGTGTGTGTGACTAATGAAACAATGAAATGTGTGTGTAGGACCAATGAACAAACTGTGTGAGACAGAATAAAAGAGAGGAGTTAGACGAAACGGATTCGGAGCGGTGCGAGAAGAACACTGTGGATTTACAAAGGATCGTACATCAGCCAGCACACGAGGACCCTGACAGATCGGCAACATCTACAGAGGAACGCAAGCAGACTCAGAGAACGGGCCGTTGCTGGTCAAGACTGGAGCTCAGGGAGCCTTCGCTCTCCCTGCCCACAGAGGAGGAGAACACTGGGGGACTTTTGGATTTTGTATTGAGTTTTGGATTTCCCTTGAGGACCGTGGGAGCTTTGCACAGGCCAAGCTAAGCCTCCCCTCTCCTACACAGAAATTTCAGAGATTAAGACTTAGGACAGATGAAAGAAAGTTGAGATTTGAATATTGTTGTAATTGATAAATTCTTGATTTACAAAGCTGGTGCTATTATCCCTGCATGCTTGTAAAAAGTTAAGTAACTGGGTGCTCAACAACTATAAAGTTCTGAAAGGTTATTTTAATTTTTGGCCACTATTTTGATTAAACAGACCCTGCGGGCTTAAGTTCCGAGCCATCAAACACAAACCTAGCAACTTACCAAGTGCTCAGACCTATAAGAGGAAAGCTGCCGTTAACGGTCGTGTCTGACGATTTAATCTGACTACTAAGGCTACTCAGTCAGGTGTGATTATCAGAGGCAGCAGGGTAGACGACCGGAGGGATGCAGTTAGAAGCTAGGCGAGTTTCCTCAACACCAGCTTAAAATAGTCTTTAGAATTTCTAATAGGTTAAGATCCCATAGAACTAGAGCTCGGACCCTTTAAACGGAGAGCTGGTCCAGTGAGTCCTGTATGGGGCTTCACCGGTGACCTAACAATAGTTACTTTCAAAGTACTTTTAGTATAACTCTATATAACTTATAAGTATAACTTTCTATTCATTAATTTAGTCCCCAGGTCAAGATTTTTTTTTTTGTATAAACAAGCCAACCCAACACTGGTTGACTTACTGGCCTAACTTTGGTATCCAATTAAAAGGTCTTGTTGCTGTTAGAAAATACAGTTTACTCCAGTCTCACTGTGCAGTCAGTTTCATTTAATGTGTTTCATGAACATTCTTGTTTCTCTGCAAGCATAAGAGGATTAGACTAAGCTGTCCATGGGCCAAACCCCTTTTTAAATCAAAACAATGAACAATGGCTATGTTTGCTTTTCATGATTTTTCAGATCCTGTGTCTTACCGCTGGAGAGCTCCTGGATGAGGTTAAGTTTCTCCTCCAAGGCCTGCTCCATCTGCTCCTGCGTGTCCTCCTGCTCCGTCAGAGCCAAACGCATGTCCTCCATCACACGCTCCTTGGCCTCAAGGTCTACAAAAACACACCCAGCCAGGTACAGGTTTACACGCCCCCACACAGCAATAAATGTACTATAATATGTTGATCCCTGAGGGAGGTATTCTCCTTTTCACTGTCCTTCATAAACAGGTTGCAAAAAGGTCAGCAGCACAGCAGGTTCTGGGTTTTACTCCAGGACTCGTCAGCAGAAAAGACACTCGGGAGATTCAGTTTGAGCACAAGACAGACATACTTGAAGACTATGAATGCTATGACACTGAATGGGCCAATGGGGCTAGGTTTTAATTAAGTTTTCAGTTGATAAATATGAAGTTTTTAAATATGAGGATTTGTTGCTTTTCTGTTTAATATGATTGTAAATTGAATATCCCTTAGTTTTTGTTGGTCAGACAAAACAAAAGATGTCATCTTGGGCTCTGGGAACTTGTAATGGGGCATCTTTTAACTTTTTTTGTTGCATTTTTTCAGACCAAATAATTAAATCAGAAAAACAATAACAGATCGATCAATAATTACAATAATTATTAGCTGCAGCCTTACAAAAGAGTGACCATGCTGATTTCCGGCATCTTTGCACAAACCTGACAAAAGGCTTTCCCTCTAGTGAAGCACACACAGACACACACATCGTTTACCTTTGCAGGCCTTCTGGTAGAGCTGGTGTGTCTGCTCAGACTTGGCATCAGATGATTGTCCCTAGAGGAGGAGGCGATGAAGAGATGGGGAGAGCATGAAGATGGCACATCAATATTCCATGGAGGCGGTTAAACTGGCACAGAACAGGAAGAGGGTGCTGCTCTTGCAGGGCAAACAGAGCTAAAGCATTCAGAGATCTGGTCTGGTAAATGGAAAAGTGAGAGAGGTCAAAACTCCAGCAACACTTGTAGTATAGAGAACAGTAATGTAAAGTTTTTCTCTATACTACAAGTGTTTGACCTCTTCAGAATATTCCCTTCTCCATGCACCTCGGAAGTAGGTGACGTTGTGCCAGAAATCCCTACTCTGCTTCTTAAATAGAAAAGGGAAAGACAGATTATCTCACCACTTTGAGTTGCTGGATGGTTCGGTCTCTGCTGGCGAGGTCAGACTGAAGCTGCTTCTTGGCTTTCTCCATGTCAGCCAGCTTCTGCCTCGAAACCTTCTCCTCTTCTCTCATGGTCGAGATCTTCAGGGGAAAAAAAGAAGACGTAAACTAAACATTATAAATAAAAGTAATTCAAGGTGTTTTCATCAGTGTCCAATTAGTATCCAGTGATGTGGAGATTTGTGTTCAACTTTCTTCAACTTGCACATAAACTACACTTCCAACTAAACACTAATCTTTTTCTCGACCACAGAATATTTTTAAGAAAGCTTAAAAATTTTAGAAAACAGAAAAAGAAAGTCAAATCTGAAGACTGCAACACAGTTTAAACCATGTAAACCAGTTTAAAATATCCCACAATGTCCGCCGTGTTACTCACTGACTTTGTCTTAGCAAATGTACAACAAAACTAGTTTTTTTGTTTGTAAGTAAGTAGCGAGGGAGTGAAACAAAAGGACAAAGGAGGAGAGGAAAGCATCGGCAAACATTTAATATCGCACTGTAGCCCGACAGATACAGGATTTTTAAGGCATACTGAGATTATTTGAGAGTTAAAGATAAAGATATGTTGGTCGATTGTTTCTTTATGTTACATGTTAATGTTAAAAAGAAATTACAATCTCCATGGGGACCACTTACATTTGTTTTTGTCTTGTTTCTTTTAAGAATTATAACTAAGATACATACGTAGCGAGTAGTTGAAAAATCTACTTGTATCAGCATTACCATACATTTGTCCACCAGTTTGGCATTTCTGTACTCAAACTCCTGATTACTTATTCAACATATACACCAATACAATATATCATTCAGTAATAAGCTCATATGGGCCAGTGTATCTTCAATATGCTGTAAAACACCAAAAATATCTGCAAAACAACTCTAAACTGTAAAAGGAAATGAGGATTCTGGCTTGGATTTTACTTTTTCAGCAAAAGGGATTCAAGGTGAGCTCAGAATTGTGTCATTTCTTCTCTGACACCAAAATTAATTATTTCAGTTTTAGCTGTCACTGAAGCATCAACACAACCACAGATCACTGTGTGACTGGCTTGTGCATTTATATTTCCATGATGCCAGACCAGAATTTAAGTCTTTTTGAAATGGACTGCTTTTGGAAAATGCCATCTTATTTTGGCTGAAAGGCCCAAACGAAGAAAAGATGCAGTTTGAAATTTAACCACCTTAGTGTAGACACCACCTCAGAAACCATGCTGCAAACCAAAAAGAGAAATATCTTTGCTGCATACTGACAGCAAAGACTTTAAAATCAACTGCTTACTGAAGGTTGTTTTCACTTCTGTCTTTAAGGAGGATTAGATGTTTGGATGTACCTCTTTCTGGACCTGCTGGATCTGCTTCTTGTAGTCGGCTAGTTTCTCTCTGAGGTCTGAAGTGTCGTCCTCTTTCCTCTGAAGGTCGAGGCTGAGGCTCTTGACTTTCTCAGAGTCCTGCTTGGCATTTTCCTTCAGTCTAGAAAAGTAAGACAAGATTACAATGAACTGCTACCAGTCCCTTAAAAAAAGACAGGATAGTACATTGTGATCCAGAACAACACCATGGCTCTTCAGACTCATACAGTAGATGGATGGTTGGATTAATACAACTCTCCCTGGACGCCAAGGTACTTGTGGAGAGATGAAAGGCAAGATAATACAGCGAAAATGTATTTTACAATGACAGAATAATATAATCTAGTACAGAACAATGACACAAGGTGCTTCTCACTGTTTCGTATTTTTCTCTGCAGCGCAGGGAAGGATAACAACACACTAATTTAGAGAGACTGCTTTCTGACAGCTAAATTGATAGATACCATTTAAATAGTATTACATTTCAGATATTAAATATTTTAGCGTCCTAAAAAGCTGGCATTGAGACAGGACTTGGAGGTGGAGGCTAATGGAGGTGCAATGCTAAAATCTTTTTTTTTTCCCGTGACGAGTTACTAACCATTTAGTTATTTTGTTTTGATGATCTAAGATAATGTTTTTTACTGCACTTTTCTGTCCTTTCTTAATATCTTGGCTATTTCCAACTACATTAGATATTCTGAAAATGGTTTTGATGTCAAATATTATTTGTTTATTAAGTCTACAATTATGAATAAATAATGAAGGTTTCAATTACTTTTAAACAGATCTGTCAGCTGCATTGTGACTGATTAGGAGAGCCAAAAGAGAATATATCACAAAATGACTTATATGACAGCAAAATATATTTTAATACAGCAAGACTCTTACCCAGACAAATTTACAGTAAGTGCTAAACAGAGGCTGTAACCCTGAGCTAAGTGTAGTGCGAAAGGCTCTACTATGTTTTACAGTACAAAGTAAGAGCTACTGTCAGTAGTAAAATGGTAAATAAAACGTAAATGTTCCAATTAGACAATAATCTAATAATTGTAAATAGTTTCCAGCCTTTACAAGAATTTCGAAGATGTCATTTCCCACCCTGATGTGTAAAGGAAATGACCGTTTACCTGCTGATCTCCTCTGCTTTCTTTTCCAGCTCTGCGTCCTTCTGAGCGATGGCCTCGTGTGCCACAGCCAGCAGCTCTCTGCGCATTTCCACCTCCCTGTGCCGGGCCTCCTGGACCGCCTGGCTCTCCTCCTCCTCCCGCCGCTCCTGCACCTCCTGCAGGCTCCTCTGCAGGGATGTTACCTGTGCCTCTTTTTCCTGCAGCTTTTTCTGCATCTCTGCCTCTCTCTCTGCAGACGCCTTCTCCGACTCTGCTAGCTTCTCCTCAATCTGTCTGTCCTTTTCTTTTAGCATTCTCTCCGTCTCTGAAGAGGCTAGCTGAGCGTCAGTTCTGCTGGGAGACTCCTTTGTTTTTTCCTTGTTGGAAACCTCTGTCCTCAGGGTTGCGATCTCAGTCTGGAGATCAGAGTTCAATCTCTTGAGATCTTCTTCAGCAGCAGATCTACAGGAACCACTGCTTGACCCTTTAAACTTAGCTTCTTCTAGTTCGACCTTGAGTAGCTCTGCAGTTTTCTCCTGATCACTGAGAGTTTGCTTGAGATCATCTAAAAGTTTGCCGGAGGTTTCGTTTTGTTCATTCAGTTTGTGTTTTAACTCCTCCAACTGCTGTTGTGACATCACTTCTTGTTCTCGCAGCTTCTCATTGAGCTCCTCTACCTGCTTTTCCGAGGCCCGTGTTTGTTCTTCAAGTTTCGCTCTCAGCTGTGCTACTTCTTCTTTCGAAGCATGTTCTTGGCATTCGAGCTTGGATCTGAGCTCATGCAGTGATTGCTGCGATATCTCTTCCTGCTCCTGAAGCTTCTTTCTCAGCTCTTCAACTTGCTGTTTTGAAGCTGCTTCTTGTTGATTCAGTTTCTCTGTGAACTGTTCCAGCTGCTGGTCGGAGATCAGCTGTTTGTGTGCACACAGTTCGTTTACCTGTGCTAGCTTGTGCTCCAGCTCTAGCATTTGTTTGTGCTTGCTCTCATTTTTCTCCTTTTCCTCAGTCACATACTTCCTAAGCTCTGACACTTCCTCTCTCAGCTGATCACTGACACTGCCAGATGACGCTGCTGAAGTCTCCACTTCCTCTTTAAGGCTTTGAACTTCCTGCGTCAGAGTGTGGATCTGGGAATTTTTCTCTTGGATCTCTTTGGAGTGTTGGTCCAGTTGTGCCTGAGCAGTTTGTAGTTGGACTAACGCTTGTTCAGCTCTCTCCGTCTCGCTGGTCACCTGCAGTAATTTCTAAAAATATCACTTTGTTTTAGTCTCGTCTCCTTGTCTCTTAGTCTCCATTATTCCAAAACACAAGCTAAACAACTTTCTGGCAGACAAAACTTAAAAGCTCATGTCAGGTCCTGAAAAAACTCAAATATCAGACCTCTCTAAATTATTCAACACAAACAATATATAGTGAGATAATCATCGTTGTTTCATGAATCATTTAACATTTTATGCTGATAACATTTTCAGCTATATCCCCCCTTTTATTATTATAGGTTTACAGTTTAATTTGATTTGACCAAAAGGTTAAAATCATGCTGTGGCCCACCTGGTGCTCTGTGGCTTCGAGTTTGGCAGCTAGCTCTCTGACCTCTTGTCGAAGAGCATCACCCTCCTGTTGCCTCTTTTTCTTCTCCTCCTCGACCAGCCTGTTGATCTCCTTCCTCTCCACCTCCAGACGAGACTGAGCCTCCTCTTTGCCGCTCCTCTCTTCATTTAGAGTAGCAAGTGCGTCCTCTCTGTTTTGCTTCTCTTCTGAATGGGCTGCAATGGCATCCTCTTTGGCTCTCCTCTCGATTTCAAGGGCTGCCATGGCTTTCTCGTAGCCTTTTCTCTCTTCTTCAAGGGATGCTAGCATCTCCTCTTTGCTTTGCTTCAACTCCCTTACTGTGGCAAGGGCCTCCTCCCTTGCCTCCCTCTCCTTCTGTAAGGATACTAGTGCCTCCTCTTTTCCCACAGTCTGATACTCCAAGGCAGCAAGGGTGTCTTCTCTGGCTCTCTTCTCCTTCTCAAGGGCAGCCAACGCCTCCTAGGTGATAGGAGTACTGATTAATCCCCATTATAATGTTTAAAAAAAGACACCCAAACTTCCAAGATTGGAGGATCACCTTAATGTGAATTAGGTAATTTCTTGTTTTCCTGGTGAAATTGGTAATCAATTGATTAATTCCTGATGACTGGGTGAATGAGCAAAATTTTGTCCATTTAGAGAGTGTCAAAAGTCATGGAAAGTCTTACCTTTGTAAGGCTTAGTGGCTGGTTCTGAATAAGATTAAAATACGGTGCATTTCCCGCTAAAGCCAATGACAGTCCTTTGAGAACTGCAGTCATGTTCTAGTGCCCAGGCAAACTTAAAACAGTCATATTGAGTTGAAATTATGTTATCTCTCTCAATAGATTTAAAATATTTTACATGCTAACCCATGTGACCTAGATATGAGGAAGCCCTATACGTACACGCCTAGCCCTATAACAAATGTCAGGCTAATACTATGTAGGTCAGCCTGTGGGTTAGAAAGACCAGCTTGTGAAAAGGTCATTGACTCCCTGAATCTATACAAATGTGAGTGCACAAAGTGAAATGGAAACATTTTACCCTCCAGCTGCAAAGGTACCGCCCTGAAAAAGGCATCAACCTCCAACTGATTTAGTGGATGATGATTGACCAACACAGCCTGTGGCAGCATAAATGAAGAGAGCTGCATAACCATGATGAGGGAAGTTCTCTTTCTCCAGATAAAACAAAACCCAATACTGTCACAGAGGAGATAATGCTAATTGAGCTCAGCTGGCTCTTCACTGGATCCACCACATCGCTTCTTCTCTTTCAGGGCATTCAGCACCTCCCCTCCTGGTTATGTGCTCCATTGCTCAGGGTTCTTACCTGCAGCCTCGCTCTCTCACGCGAACTCTCCTCCTCGACCAGCGAGGAGCGACCTTGTGAGCCCAGCTCTGCCACCCCCTGCAGGTCTCCCACTTGTTTCTCCAGCCGGGCAACCTCTGACAACTTCTCCTGGAGCTGAAAGAGAAGCCTCTTTTTCTCCTGATCCTCTACTCCACTGGCTTCACCTGGGAAATAACAGAAAATGAAGAAATACAACAGAGAAAGAATTTGTGGACACTGAAAAATAACATTCTTTTCGGAAACAGTCTCTGTAACTCTGGATTATCCAGACTGCACTGTGAACCAGCTGTCTTTGGAACTACTTTCTAATTAAGAAATATACATGGAGGTCATGAACTCATGCGGTTGAATGTTTGGAATATTTAAATCTGTGCATCAGTCCTCTAGACCCCACAAACTATAACTGAAAAGTTATGTTCATGTTCCTCCTCCATCTGCCTTTCTGACAGATGGAGACACTGATGGATTCATATGTGTATTTACCATTGTGTTTGTGAGCCATCTGCTCTTGGACTTTCCACTGGTGCTCATTCAGTTCCAACACCTTCCTCTCCAGCTCCTCTACAGCATCTCCCTGAGCCCCTGTTCGGCCTGAACCCAGACATTTATGAGCAGCCTCAGCTGCCTTCTTTATGCCTGCTAATTCAGAGGAGAAGTAGTCCAGAGATTTGTCCTGCAGGATGCAGAGACATCAGAGAAATTAGTCAGGGAGATTAGTGAGCACATCCCCACAATCAGAACATCCAGGTTTAGTGCCCTGAGGCGCTTCAACCACACCTGTCAGAGTGACCTGGAAAAAGATATTTAACCCATACCTGCTTAGCTACATATAAATTCCTCCTTGGGTAATTGTCATATGTCAAAAAGAGATCAAGTAACTTGTCTATCCTTGTATGAAATGTTAGAAACCTTGCAATTCCCTTTACTCTCACAGCAAATAAAGTCGTTCCAACAGGCATCATCAAAAGACAGGTCAAACTCAATAATTAAGGCAACTCTGTTACTGAAAGTGTGAGTGTAGCACAGAATCTTGTAACTAAGATGCAATTGTGAGGTATTAAATAAAGCCTCCACATATTTGTTTTTTTCTTCATGCTTAAATCATTAAGTCTTTGTCATCAAAAATCTCTTATAGCATGTATAACATTTAACCAGCCAATAAGTAAACAAAACACGCAATACATGGAGTGATCCAAGGAAAAGAGAGATTATGTTACCGTGGCCTGTGCGTCTGGATTGGGTTCAGTGGTGGCCATTTTGTCAATGAGGTCCTTGAAGATCTCCAGTCTCCTTTCTGCTCGCTCCTCCAAGATTTCTCTCTCCCTCGCCAGGCGCTCACTGAACCAAACACACACACACATTTGTATTACTTAAATATCAGACCCAAAACTTTCCTGGACATACACTATAATAACAAAACAAATATCTCACTTGTAGTCATTCTGCATCTCAGAGAAGAGCTCTGAGAACTCTCTGCTGATTTCCTCTCTGATTCGCGCCTCCATGAGCAGGCTCTCCGCTCGCTCCTTCTTCAGCTGAACCTGCAGCTGTTTCAACAGCGCCGCCTGCCTCTGAGGAGCGGGACACCAAATAGCAACACACAACAATAAAGAGTTTTCAAATTGAAAAAGTTTTGTTCTTTCAGTAATACTACTGAATATATCCAGTACGTGTCGTGTTTATTAAAAACGAAATGATTAAATCTAACTATACACAAACAGGCAACAAAAACGGCTGCACCGACAGAAACTTAAACTTGGAGAGAAAATTAAAATTGAAAACATGAAATTCAACAGTGTATCTACACTGTTTGACTGGTCATCCTCCAATGTGCAGTAAGATGGAGACAAGTGCTCATTTCTCAGACAATAAACACAATCTTGTGAATCACAGAAAATTAATAAAAGGTAGAAGATAAGAGTCAGCTATTTTTTCTTTTTCTTTTACACCTTTCCTACCTCTAGACCTCCTGTCTAATCAAAGTGAGGGGGCAAGGCTCTGTGCTAGTTTTTAAATCAATTTTAATTATATTTTAAGTAATTAGTGACAACAAGTCTTTATTAAAAACACTTGAAAACACAAATGAAAACGTTATGGACTGACCTGGTGCAGAATTTTATCATCATTTTTATCTGCGTCTTCTTCATTGCCGGTCTGATCCATTGTGTCCTCCATCAGGCTCTTTTCTTCCTCATACTCATCATCCTCATCCTCATCCTCCTGGACAAAAGATTTGAATAACACAATGAAGATGTATCTAGTAATAATTCAAGCCATTAAAGTAAGATTCAAACTGTAGCAGTAAAATATTGTATAAACTGTAATAAAGGAAAGCAGAAGCAGAAACTTCCTGAGGTAACCCAGCCTCCACCCCACCTGTACATCCTCCAGGCTACTATCCCAGCCAATCAGGGAGCTCCTCCTGCTGCCCCGAAGAGCCTTCCTCTCAGCATTGTTCATGATGAAGGATACATCACTGGCGGATCTCTGGGACGTGACGGGAAGGGGCCTGGTGGATAGAACCACAACCTGGAAACAGACAAGAGCAAAAAAGAGGCTAATTGATAATATAACCATTAATACTGCATGTCTTGATGTTTTAAAATGTGAGAGCATTCATGAACTTTGGTCAGTTCCTAAATCTGATGTGGACGTTGTAGTTTGGTTATTCACATTTATGAACAATAATGACACATGGACAAATGTACTGGACTAATGTAACTAAAGATGGAGGACTTTAGCACAATAAGGGAGAAAATGAAAATGCGTTTGCACCTTCTGTGCCACAGCAGAGAATTTGAGGACGCTGAGAGTCTCGTCGTACATGGAGGCACACTGGTTGATGTTGACGATGATACAGGCTTTACCTCGACCACAGAAAAAGCCCTGCAGGTAGTGGGTCAGCTTGCTTTCCCTGAAGGGAACATGCTGAAGCAGCCTGAGGGAGGGAACAGACAAACAGCTTCGTTGGCATTGATGTGCATCCTCAACTGTTTGTGAACCTACACTGTTGAAGTTGAATTGAAGCATAACTTACATTTAAGGTTCAAGGTACATTAATTTGTCAACACAAGGCTGCACAATGAAGTTGTAGCCCCCTTCACGCTACACACAGAACCCACTGTATATACAAATATTTAAAATTAGAATAGATTAAAAATATATACAGTTTTAAATAAATATATTATACAAAGGTAGTGGTACATTCATCAACTCCACCAACTCCTACGAAAAATATCTGGCTCTTTAGCTGCTACATTTCAGCTTTCTTCCCCAGCTAGTCGCAAACCTTGTCTGTCTGCTGTTTGGTGCTCGTTAGGTTGTGTACAGTGGCTTTATCTTTTATTTGTTGCTGAAAACAGCTGCCTATGGGAGGATGAGGAGAGCCACAACACAAGCACACAATAAACCAAAACAGTGTGCTAAAAGGAGGATAAAAAAGCTCTACAGAGTGTCAGAGTTGGGTGTTAACTCTGCAGTTTCACTTTGAGTTTAATATCACATCTAGTCTTTTGATTCAAAATCAATTGAAGCCAGAGAGAGAATGACGGACGGGTAATGATCTCACTTGGCCTGCTGATTGTGTCGTAGTGCATTGATGCATTTTCCCAGAATGAGCAGTGAGGTGTTGATGTTTCCAGCTTCTTTCAGACGCTCTCCTTTGTTCTGGGTCTTGGCGCATCGCTCCGAGCCAGCCAGGTCACACAGACACAACCTGATCCCAAACACATTTATTTATTTAAAGGACATGAGGACTCTTCGACAAAAAAGCAGATGCTGCACATTCATGTCCAACACATGCTTCATTAAACTTTCATCAGATTTTATTTTTTCAATGCTGCCATGTTTCACAACCACAGTTACAAACCTAAAGCCAT
>LKNJ01000945.1:0-68889 GCA_002120245.1 Maccullochella peelii
TTGTTATGATATGGCGTTATATAAATAAAACTGAATTGAATTGAATCATAGTGTAGATGAGAAAATCTGAGCTTTTGGAAAAACATGACATAAGCCTGCTCAGTGACATCCAGGGGATGTATTAAGTGGAGTTAACAAGCCAACATTTTGTAACTTTGCCTGTGATTACTCATTTTAAATGTCAATATAGCTGATCACAAACTACAGCCATTAACCTATATTTACATTGATGACTGCATAATCATAAAAGTGATGTAGCGCAGGAAATACTGTTTGCCTAATTAACAGGTAGTATTATCAGCCATGATCATTTATGCTTGCTCAGCTGGACAATCACAGTGTGAAGTGCGTGTGAATGTCAGATTGGCGAAGCTGACCATTTTACAAGCAATTCTAACATCTTAAGTACAGCCTCGCAGAGCCGCTAGCATGGTTTGCATGCAGCAGTCTGTATACCGGCCAAACAGATCCACGGATGATGCGGTCTCCCAGCTTCTGCACACCACTCTCTTGACAGCCAGAAGGAGGGCTATGTGAGACTGCTGTTCATCGATTACAGTTCAGCTTTCAATACCGTAGTCCCCACCAGACTTGCTGATAAGCTGATTGAACTGTGACTGAACACCGCCCTGTGTGCCTGGATCTTGGACGCCCTGACTGCCAGGCCCCAGGTGGTCAGGGTGGGTAGACACACCTCCAACTCCCACACCCTGAGCACACGATCCCCCCAGGGTTGCGTCCTCAGTCCCCTACTGTACTCCCTGTACACACACGACAATGTGGCCAGGTCCAGCTCCAATTCCATCATTAAGATTGCTGACGACACAGTGGTGGTGGGCCTGATCTGAAAGTCAAGTTTTTACACCAATATAAAAAAACACCAGCTAGATATTTGCCTACATCAATTGCAACTAACTAACCTTCTTTGTGACCCCCAAGAATTCTTTTTTTCACCTCCTCCTATGTTAACAGGACTGCACTCTGCAAGACCAGCGTGTGCTTGTTGCCAATTTGAATATACAGCATTATCATTCCATCAACCCATAAAGATTCCCATCAGGGGTTAAATGTGGTCATAAAGAGCCTCTAGCACTCCCCCGCCCTCTCCTCCCACCCCCACCCTCCCTGACAACTTACCCACCACCCCCCATCCAGTTTGGTGACTGATGTCCTGATTAAACAGAGAGGGTGATTGATCCATCATATCCATCACTCTGCCTGTCTGTGGCACAGTATGGTGTCATCCCTTTACTCTTTTGTGCAGAATTCCAACCTTTGTACGGCACACGTGTGTATGTGTGTGCGCATACATGTGCTCCCAGGCTTGTGTGTGCAAAGCACTCTCCATTCACATGTGAGAGTGTGACAAATCTTATTTGGTCATCATCGTCAGTGGTAATCTAATTTCTTCTGCATATGTGTTTAAGTGTTTGGGGACACCATATGTTCATTGTGCGAGTGCAAGTGAAGTATGGGGGTTGTGAGACTTTGTGTTCACGTGTCAAACAGAGTCTAAGATGTCACCTGGCCTAAAAAGACTCCCCCCTCCCTGTGTTTCCCCCCTCATCCATCTCACTGACAGTGGCAGAAACAGTAGCCTCCCCGAGCGCTCCTACAGGGCCCTCAGCTAACAGTAGGAGGCCCTGCCTGCTATGTATGGAGGCCTTGTCTGCTGGAGGAAGCCTGTTCACAGTCGGGTTAACTTGTTGTGGACACCCCACCACTGGGTCACTGGGTTGACCTCTATATGAACATGAATTGAGCTGCCAGGTCCCAAACCCATTTGTCTGCTGGATATTTTGACCTATTCGTGGCCCTTTTTTCAGAGCTGTAAATGACACTAATACAAACGATCTGACAAATCTATCCTATGTGCTGTTAAAGTAACCATAAAATATGAAATTTGTCACTTTGTGTTAAACTTGTCACAATGTACTCGATATTATCCCTGTAACTTCAAATATTTCATAGTAGCCTATAACTTATCTGCTGCTACCTGCCCATTTGCAATATTGTATATTGTATATTGTATACTGTATATTCTGTGTTTTTAATGGTGTGCTGTGTTATGTGCATTGATGTACCTTGGGAGAAGCCAAAGACATATTTCCACTGAGGTGGACAATAAAGTCAATCTAATCTAATACAAAACAGACACGGACAGTGGACATACACACTGTTCTGTTAATGGTATTTTGTGTGTCTGCATACACAGACTTGTTCACACATGTTTATCGGCATATACATTTTGGGCTTTGCATGGGCGGTCAACATGGACCCTCGTTGACATGGGCAGATGGAACATTTACACCATGAGGCCCTCGTGGCCATGCGGAGGCAGAAAGTATGATCTGGGCTTTACAAGAAAGTTTTTCTGAAATCAGACTGTATGTTCTGATTTCAAAGCACATATTAATCATGTACTTAGTTGTGTCTGACTGGCATTGTTGTCTATCATTGATTGTTTCTTTTGTTAGTTTTAAAGTGATTGCTATGAAAAGGCCCATCGGGTATTATTAGCATCACATTCATAAATGTGTAATTTCCTTTTGTGTGTTTGTGTCTTGAATACATGACGATGCAAGAAAACATGGCAGGTTTGATGATTGACAATCACATGGTAGAAAATGTAGTCTACAGCCATGCTTGTGGCTCTGTGAGGCTGTATTTAGGCACAGTGGCGCTTTGAGCTAAATGCTAATGTCCAATCGTTTCTCTCTGGTTGGAATAAATATATTCTTTCTTTTCTTATGTTTTCCCCACGTGGGGGGAACATCAGGTGACGTGAACGAGTTTCCAGGAGGGATAGAAACATGGCGGCAGCAAAACTAAACTGCTCTGTGGCTGATACAACTTTTCTGTTGGAGATCTTAAAAGATTTAAGGATTGTTGAACACCTCGATGGTCGAAAGGCTTGAAGCAGCAAGTTGTTCAAACAAGTGTTTGAAAAGATGAAGCCGAAAAAAACTTCTTATTCTTCTGTTATATTTCCGGCAGATTAGACGCTTCACAGCGGGTGGAACAACTGGTGGAATGATTTCAATCGGGCTGAAGAAATTATCCATGTAACCGCAGCTACTGTCAATGAAACTGTGTTCCATGCAGTGGACAAATAAATGTGGATTCCCCTGGAGAAAAAAGTACGAGGATTTGATGTTATTTCTTCTTCACCTCTTCCTTTAAATCTAAAGAAAATCTAAAGGCTTATTAGTGGGTGGCAGCCAGTGATTTAGTGGAGGAGATAGAATAAAGAGAAGGAGGAAGAAGCATTTAAAGAAGTGGGGTCAAATAATGTTTGCATCATTCTGGGTGTTTGTTTTAACCGGTCTGGAGTGCCAGATAGGCGGAGTTTCTGAAAAAAGAAGACAATGCAAGTGCCAAGCATTGAGACAATCACAGGAAAGCAATTGAAAGTAATTTTGGCAGTTTTGCAGTGATCACACGGATTGTCCAAATGCAGTACCCCCCCACTCATCTGGTATTCCCAGGATGTTCAAAAGTGTGTTGAATAATTTGATCAAAAGGTATGTGACCCTGGTGTGTTTGGGAAACATGGGAGGAGAGAAGGGCTTGGTAATGAGTTCCATAAGAGTGCAGAGTGAGGTGCAGGAGGACAGGGACAAATGGAGCTTTCCAAGCTTTGAGAACTGTCAGCACTCTGCGAGCTGAGTTAAAGGAGGCTGAAAACATGTGGAGGCAAATTCACTGTTATGTGTTGTCTTTAAGCATGTGTAGTGATCAATCAAAATGCACAATGAAGCTGTAGCTCAAAGTTTTCTTATCTCGCCTTTGTTTGGACAGATCTCAGTTTGATCTTAATTATCATATCAGTAGCATGCAGCTAAAGCATTTTCATTTTCAAAGTCCCTCCCTGCAGCAGGAGAGAGATCAGCAGGGTTGATACCAGGAGACCCAGAGGGTTGCTAACTTCAGAACATGAAAGACAACCTATTCTTTCATCCAGACAATAGAGGTGGATGCCTCCCCCTGTCCTAATTCACATTCAATATGGAGCTAGCTGCTCTTGCAAGAGGTGGCTTCTTTTATCAAACTCTCTGGTGAAACACTCGCTCTCTCCAGGGCGCAGCTAAACTTAGCTGACCCTTGACTCAGAGTGTAAAACCTTCTAAACCCCCAGTCAAATATGTGGCCCATTCTGGTCTTGTAAAGATTGTTAATTGGAGAAGGAAAGGAAAAGTGAAGATCTGTTAAAAAAAAATAGTACTCTGGGGGATTGCTTGAGAAAGATGTTGATGTTGGGGACAGTAAATTAATTCTTCTGTTTGCAAAACTTCAAAGTTGTCCATGTGCACTCTTGTATAATAGTCTTGAGGGACAGGCACACCGGAAAAGTTGCTCTTAGGGCAAAAGAAAAAAAACCTGCACACTGTCTGACAACCATGTTTAGATCCAACAAGGAACTCCCTCAGGTCAACACATACTTTTTCCTTAGGTTTACAAAACTGACATTTAGGAGAAACATTTTTTTGGAAGTCCATTACCATCCACCTGCTTCTATGCGCATTTTCAATTTGCGCGAAAAGTAGGTGTATTGATAAAAACAAAATACAACAAGCAAACTAAGACTAAGCAAACAAAATCACTCCACTTCACTGAAGAGACTAAAAATAGCTGCAGAAGAAAACATCAGATCTGTGTGAAGCGATGAGGAGACTGTAACCTTCCTCAAATTAATACATGAAACAAACAGAAAAGCCATATTTCCATCACGTTTTTCCACATGGTTTTCCATTCCTTGAGGTTTGACTGGAGCTCTTTTAATCAAGGTTTGACTGGAGCTCTTCTTCTGCAATGGTGTAATGGCACTGACTGGACAATTAGCACCACAAACTGTTTTTATAGGTGCATACAACGCACATTTATTTGATTTTTCTTTTTTCAAATTTTTGGAAATTCGGTTAACAACAACATGTGGTTAATGTTGTGAAACTGTCGCAGTTTGGTAAGGTTTAGGCACCAAAACTACTTGGTAAGTTACGTAGGCTACAAAAGTTAATTTTTTTTGTTTCACACAGGACACAAACAGCGGTTTCCTGGGAGAAAGTCCTGTGTTATTGGAGACATCCATCCACCCTGGCATCCTCCCTATGTGGACTTTGGCGCTCTTTATAGGTCTCTGCCTAACAATAAATGTAAATATGGGCTGCTTGCCCAGATGACCTAGGACAGTCTCCAAAAAAACGATGCAAAAAGCAATCTAATCCATGTCTGGAAAGGGCTTGAGACACCTTTAAAACTATTCAGAAGATTGTTGTTCGTTTGTTTTTCAGACTCAGTAAAGGCTGAGTAATGACATCTAAACCATTGCTGTCATGTTTTGAGTCATTTCTGAAATGCCCGTATCCTTGACATATTATAAACTCCTACAGAAAGGAGCTCCAGGCCCTAGAGATTGGGAACCACTGATCATGTGCCTCAGCCCTCACATGACTCAATCTTTTCTCACACACTCCCAGTGGCACTCACCATTCCTTTGCCTTGAGTCCTCAGAGGTCCCTTGCCTTCCCTGACATAACTTGGACCCCCCACAGGATGAGGTCCCAGATCCCAGAGCTTGGCGCTGGAATTTGATTAGTCAGTGTTTCCCAAAGACCTCACATTACACTCTTCTCTCTCAGCACACATACACATAAATACGCCAGGACCTCTCCCCTCCCTCTTGCCTGTTTACTAGGTGGGGCAGCAGTGACTGACAGGTGTATTGAGCAGGATGAGTGGCGTGACACTAGCTCCTTCAATGTGCAAGCCTCATTTGGGCACGCCCAGTGGCCTTATGACACCCAGGGTGACACTGAGCTGTTTAGCACTGTCACCCCACCACATTCAAGCACTCAAACACACACATGCACACAAATCAATGATCCCCAAACCTCCAACTAAACTCCACATACCCACTAGTATACAAGCTCAGTCTTCTCACGCATGCCCCATACTGCCAGTCCTGCAATTACCCCGCCTCCACAAAGACATAATGTTGACAAATGCCAATTGTTACCGCAGCAAATATGGCCATTTATCACTTTAAGACTTAATCAAATATAAGTACATGCCTTTGATAAAAAATGCCATTGTATACTCTTGGCAAACACAAACTCAAAGTTATCTAATTAGTGAGCCAAGTCTCTAGGCACACTGAATGCCAGGCGGCACTACTGTAAATACACTTTCACCATCTGGAGGGTGTGTGACTGTGTGTCTCTCTCTTTTCTCTGTGCCCTCAGATAGCCTCTTGCTAGGTGGTAACAGCATGCCAGGCATCGGGCAGCTGTCTCTGTCTCTCATTTCCTTCCTGCCTCCCTACCATGCCTTATGATCAGCAAGTCATCAAGAAGTTCTTTTATTTCCAAAAGTGAAGACAACTGCTCTTTGCTGTTGACAAAGTTGTAACCCTTTCCTAGTGTAAGACGACGCGCACACATTCATGTTGCGTACGGTGTGTGGCCTTCTGTTGACCCTTTAGCCTCTTTCATGTCCCAGGTTAGCTGCCTGGCCTCTGGGGAATGTCACCATCCAGCATTCCCATATCCCCCAGCAGATAAGGCCCTATCTGCCCCTGCCGACCCATTCCGCAGGTGTTATATTAGGAGTTAACAAGCACTCTTTCATTAACACTCTGACAGGATTGCCTGATAACAGTGGCTGTTATAAACCTGCTTACGACGACTGGTCTGGCTTCATCTCCTGCCTTGTGCGCAGTGGATGAGACAAGTCAGGATAAATATAAAGAGACAGTCTCTGCCCTGCAAAGGGAAAAGGCAATGACATCAAGTTGAAGTGGAAAATAGAATTTTTGATAGCCTAATGTAGTCAGCATAAGGTCAATATCAATTTAGAACCAGCTCCTGTGTCAATGTATTCCCTTAAAAAAATGCTTTAGTGAAAAATATTTTCACAGATCACAGCAGTTTTCTCAGTTTCTCACACTCTACATTTACTGCCTTGAGTCAGGTTGTACTGTGGGATATATGACCATAGTTAGAAGGCTGGTGCCACACCTCTGACTTTTTCATATTGAAGGATGATTGAACTAGGTTTAGTGTCGTGCTCACTGACGACTGTTTTCACTGTTGGGAAATGATCTGAGCCAATCAGAGGCAGAATTCAAATGCCTGCGTCGTCTTCCTGTGCCAGAGCCAGAAAAATGGTAATTCCCTACTATACAATCAGTGATTGATAAGGCAAGATATCTATGTTTCTATATTTTGCAATCAAAGAACCACTGGCTGGCTGTAAATGAGTTAACATAGCTGCCGAAGGCTTGTGCTGTTCCGCTGTTTCTGTTTGTGAAGCACCTTGTTAAGAACACTGTATATTATTATGCATATGTCTATTTTCTGACTGAGAAAAATTCTCTGAGAGATTAAAGTAACATTTTGTGAGACTTTTACAGTCGGTTGTGTGTGTTCTCAAATCAGGCACAGTGTAACTGTTATAAACCAATACAATATCTTTAAAAGGTTATTCTATATATGATTTGATAAAATAGAAGGATTTGCCAATTCTAGGCTTTTTCACTTAGATATTTAAGTTATCAATTATGTGCAAGGCCCACCCATTGCAATATTCCTGACTGTGCTTGGTAGCAACCGCTATTGTGTTGACTGAAAATGATGTTGATAGGACTGATGTGTTATATACTGAATGGTTAGGGCAAAATAACAACCCCTCCCAGACAAAAAATGGCCAACATGTCAGTCTGACATGCAATGTCTGACCGAATAATGAAGTGAAAACAAAATGGCAATTCAGTGTGATTATTATGTTACATTTGACATTAAGATTCACAGCATTCTTGACATCATGCTGCATTCACACCATGTAAGCAGAGTGGGAAGAACAGGAAAATGCGCCATTGTTATGACTGACACAAAAGCTAGTTGTCACCCAAAGACTAATTTACACTAAAGCTTATTAAAGCTAGTTTAGACTGCACTGGCTTGAAATTAACTAAAAAGCTAGCTTACACCACATATAAATAAACTAAAGGCAGGGTTGGATTTGCTCTTGTTACTGTAACAAAGTCGGTTTTTTGTGTGCTTGTATGTTTTGAGTATTGTTTAAAAATCAGTAATTTTACTTAAGTACTTTTTCTCTTTGTTTAAGTATTGTACTTTTTTTAATTTCAAGTCGCACCCATTACAGGATAAGAACAGAAGTCACATGAAAAAGTCCTGATAAACAGAAAAGAGATAAATCAGCAGCTGCAGCAGATCAGAAGCTGCAGGAGGGCAGAGCTCCACAGAGGTGACAGTCTGCACTCAGCTGACTCTCTGGAAAACATACATGTTCTTAATGTAGAAGTTCACTGCCCGAGTATCATAGGGTGTGAGGGGTGCAGTCGTACCCTGGCCGGGCTTTTGCGAACAGTACAACATTGCACAATAATGCATTAAAATTAAGGATCACATCATTATGGGTTATGGTTAAGATTAGCAATATTGTATCTGGGCATAGTTAAAAAAAAAAGGTTGCATCTACCTTAATTAATCACCGATTTAAAGCACCACTCGGCAAGCACGCTAAGTGAGCCAAATCAAATAAACCCAAGATGTTGCGAGACCAACAGGTGCACACTGGGTCTGGCTAACATGCTTAATGCTAAAATGCTCATGGTGGATCCAGCGGTGACAATAATCTCTGTCACTGCTGCGACTGCAGAGCGTCTTTCAGTTTAAAATGTTTGAGAACACAGCGGGACAGAGAGGCTGAGTGGACTGGTTACAGCGGGACAGAGAGGCTGAGTGGACTGGTTATATTTTGCACTGAGAATGAACGAGCAGAGAAGTTGAACCTCCAGCAGACTGCACAAGACTCACAGACACGTTCAGACAGGTGAGTAAGATAACAAACTCACTTATTGTTGTAACTCACTGTACAGAAAAGAGCAACAACGCGTTTATAGGTGTCCGTAGCACATTTTATTTATTGTCATTATATAGTCAATTTTGTTTACTTGAGTTTTGTCCTCTTTTCTGGTTAATTCTAGTAAGGCTACACTGAGGAAGGTGGTTGTATATTTTTAATTGATAATCAGTTGTACATGCAGGCTGCAAGGTGCTGTCTATAGAAATGGAATATATTGTTTATTTGGACATTAGGGCTCTGTGATGTGGTGTTATTCCGCTAGTGTATACGTTGACAGTAGTATCATATGTCATCATATAAAATTGTTTCTTTACCCCCCCTCCCAACCCCCACACCTGATTTAAAAATGTAACGTAGTAACATTTTAACTGACTTACTTTTTACTTTAAGTATATTTTTACACATGTACTTAAGTAAAATGTCTTTAAAGTAACAATACTTTTACTTGAGTATATCATATTCAAGTACTCTTTCCATCTCTGACTATAGGCTAAAAGCAAGCTAAATTACAACTCAGGCTGCTACGAAGCACATGTGGCCACTGATCCTTGTTCATTATTTGTCGATATTTGTGACTCAACTCAAAGTGCTGATAAAGTAAAGAAAAGCTTAACATTATATAATGTGACTCACAATAGACACCTCCAGATGTTCTTACCTGCTGCCACGTTCACAGTCACAGTCCAGTATTGGGAAATGCTAAAATGTGGCAAACTCTAATTAGCAATGCAGTGGAGATGTCCCACACACATGTCACATTATTAGCATTATCCATCATTAGAAACATGCATTGTCATCACACACCACAGCTACTGGGTAGTGCCATCTGGCCAAGAGATCATGCATATTCAAAGAGGAACAGAACCTGACATAACAGCCTTATTCAGTCACCTCTTACTGAACCATAACTTGTCGCCTGATATATTTAGATCACTTTTTACTAATGAGGGAATCAAGTGGCTGCAGGCAGTGTGTAAGAAGGTTTGTAGTGTGTTTATGAATGTGAGTTTCCCATTCGTTTGAACTGTTCCAAGTAACAAATTGTGTCCAGTGGTGACTACGTGGTCACTCTAGGGGATAGCCCCATCTGTTGCTGTCAATCACACTCACACTTGCAGAGAACGAATGTGTGTACTGTATCTCAACTCACTTTCACTCCTCCTCACCTCTACTCCCAGTCGTTAGTGAAAGGAGTAATCTAAATATACCGGCTGACATGTTCTGCCACAACAGGAGGTGGCCTGTGGGGTGTTATGGTAGATCCAGCACCCCGGTGAAAATGCATAATCCTTCAACCAGCTGGCACTGCCCACTCTGCATGTTAGTTAACCTCAGCAACCTGCCTCCAGAGAGTGACGGTAACATTTGACAGTACTGCTAGTTCAACCCTTTCCAGGCATAATACTGTGTGTTTGTGTGAATGGAAACCAAAGGGCATCACACTCAAACTTTTGTCATCCAACACAAATTAACTCTATTTCAACCGTACAGGAAGTACTTCATTACTAATTTCAGACTCAGCCTCCTGTCTTGTCCTCTGTCCTGTCAAATTAAATGCTTAAAAGATTTGATGGATGTACACACTGTTTTTTGTGTTTAAAGAGAGATCACGCTGTTTGATGTCTTTTTAAAAAATCATGCTGAAGAACTGACAATCAGATTTCATCACAAAATGCATAAACATTAGTCTAGCCTTGTGGCTCAGCAAGAGAGACAGGAGAGAAAGGGAAGCAGTCGAGTTAGTAACAACCATTAATGGGATAAGAGTGCGTACAGATGGAGAGGGAGAGGAGGAGAGAGGAGCTCAGTGCATCATGGGAAGTCTCCCGGCAGCCTAGGCCCAAAAGACTGACCGGTCAGCCAGCTAGTCAGCTCAGAGACCTATTGTGACCATGATTGTGACTGACTAGCATTACTATGTTCCCGGATGGCAGTGTGTTAACCATCAGCTGGCTGACTAGAGTAGTACATCTTTAACATGACTTCAAAGTAGTCATCAGACAGGACACTGTGCTGTCATGTCCTATGGAAAACCACTGCACCCTCCGTGTTTCAAGGTCACGGTTGCTCATAGCACAACGTGACAAGGGTATCTCCAATAAAATTTCCAATACTGTTGTCACAACATGTTTGGTCTTATTTCAAACTGTGAGCCTACGTCATTGGCAAGGGATTGTGAAAAGAGCCCAAACTCTGAAATGCAGATGAAAAATGAAACTTTAAAGCAGCTTCCCTGGTCATTCACTTAACTTATCAGCTGGATTGCCCACAGTTTTTACTGCCACGCAGCTGATGATCACTCATTCTTGACAACATCACCAATGATGGATTGTCAACTATGGGACAGGCCGAGCTTTGCCAAGACTGCAAAACATTAGGAACTACTGCATTTAATCCTCATGGTGTAAACCTGTAGCTATTGTTTCATAATGTGATTCACATTAGACTAAGTCATTATAGGAAACTGATGAGACAGTTAAAGCAGATAACCCCAAATGAAGTTGGAATCTTGCTCTTAAACATTAGGCAGTGGTGTACACAAAGCTGCCATCACTGACATTAACTGGCATTAAGTCACATTATTGATTTCCTCAGTGTTGGCGATGGAGTTTTTCCTGCAAGATCATCAACTCTCTGACTTTGGGTTGCACTGAGAAAACTAAGGTGGGCAGAGATTGAGAGAAAGTGAGAAAAAGATCAAGTGAGATAAAGACATGAAGAAATAAAGAGGGGGAGAAAGGAAGGATAGAGCATATAAGGGGAAAAAAGCCAAAAGCCAAAGCAGGAAATCAGAAAGAGAAGAAAGGGATAAAAAGTGGAAGAAAGAGAGAGGGACAGGAGTAGAAATTGGGAGAAACAGTTAAAGAGTTAGAAAGCGAGAACAGGTGACGGATGATGCAAGAAGGAGGGATTTGTGGGTAAAGGAGGACAAGCAGACGAGAAGGAGCTGCGATCGATAGAGAGCGGGATCAATCTGCTGTCCAGAGGGGAAGACTGATCAGGATAAAGGGAGCATTCATCATGACACAATCCTGATACATGCACACACACACACACACACACACAGAACAAGAAAATAGAGGCTAGAGGAAGTATGACCTCTGGTTGAACAATTAGCCAGAACGAGACAAGGTGTGTTTGCATGTATGTGTCTGTTTAAAAGAGAAGACCTACCACAACCCTCATTCCTCCTGAAGCTACTACTTTGTGCCATCATATTACCTCATCAGCAGCTGTTGTTTCCTCCAACAAACTCTGTTTTCACGACCTGACAACAACCTCCTCAGAAACAATTACCCAGCTAAATTTACTAGATAAACATGAGTGCTCCCTAATCACAAAACCCCTGCTTTGACCTCTCTGTGAATACACCCCCGCTCCGTCCCATACCTGCAGAGGTTATGGAGACAGACACTGTCCACTGTCACAACACGGGAGGGTCCTGAGATAACATTTAACAGTGAGGGTTTGCAGCTCACATCTGTGTCGGGTCTTCATCAAGGTGGGTGGCCACGTTTTCAACCACCAAGACAGACAAATACACATTTGCATTTTAGGCCTTTAGTCGATGTTTGTATCCACGAGGGCCTGCAATTAGGTGAGCAACTAAAGCTCAAATTATACGTTTTGCTTGTGCATAGCCGCGAGGGTCCTCATAACACAAATTTCATCACTTGCCTTGTCTGTGCGGGCCGTACATGTGGACCATACGCCTTGACTGTGCATGAACACGTCTGCAAACACCCAATGTAGTTTAAACCGAGCTGTATGCGCTGTCCGCCCTGCTGTCAGTGTCACTTTTGGAGCATAGCATGGCCTGAAGATTTGCTGTACCTTGTCTTGACAACAAGTAAATCCTTTGTCAAGCATGTGTAGCAATTCTCATAATTTGTGTGTCAATAGCCTGGCATAGCACCGTCATGGGTAAATCATGGGATGAAAATGGCTCAACACAAATCTACTGTTTTAAATCAATCCTGAACCTGCGAGGCCATACTGTTAACTCTACATCATGTCTACTTCCTGTTGTCCATGCTAAAAAGCTCCTGCCAAAGCAGGATTCATGTGTGCATGAATTGATTACTCAGCCTTGGCAGGAAGGCCCGCCCAAAGCTAGTTGATTGACAGCTTGGCCCTTCAAGGAATAGCAAAACCAATAAGAGAAAAGCAAAAGCAAAAGGGAAATAAATGTCTTTTTCGATCCACATTTATTTATTCTTTAATTTATTTCTCTTTATATTTCCACATTTATTGTCTTATTCTTTCCCAGATTTATTCTTTTTTATGGCACTCCTATGACTCCATACCTGTCTACGTATATGAAATGTGTATAAAAAAAGAGTCAGTCAGTGTCAGTCTGTCTCCCCCGTGTCCCCTGACCCACACACTACGTAGCCACGAGGCCACGCCTCCTACAGTTGTTGTTCCCTCACTCGTTGCATTTTTTCAATTTGCTGGGAGAGAGGGTCCTAGTGGAATTTGAGTGTAGTTGTGTAGTTTCACTTTAAAAACTCCATCTGTTAACGCTAGTTAAAGGTGGGGTAGGCAGTATTTTTTTGGCAGCCTTGGACAAAAATGTCATAGTAGCCATCCAACATATTGTAATTGAAGTGGTCTAAGAGAAAACCTCTACTTCTACCACTCCTCTTAGCTTGTTTTCAGGCTTCAGAAGATCTATCCCGTGACAGGAGACTTTGACCAACATAGGTTATTTCAGATAGACTGTGTGTTTGTATTGGCTGAGCTACAAATTCAGATGCACGTACACGTCCCTTCAGACGGTGAAAGCCTGATTCAATGACGGAAAATCCTGCTGAAAATCCTGCAACTTGTGATGTTTCCATGTTTTCCATGTTTCCCACGCGGTCTCGGTGAGGCTCACACCGTGGAGAGTGAGCCCTACGAGGGATAAGGTTTCGCAGGGTAACCGCCTCCTTCTGCTGCCGGTCAAAGTTGTGGGTTTGGTGGGAGGGGCTTAGCGAAGTGATACAAGGCAGCCGAGAGTGGCGGACGGTTTTGCATAAATTGCACAGATTTTGCCAACCCCAGCTTTAAGTGCCGTAGTAGTATATTGGTACTGGAACTAACAACGTTAGCTCATTGACTTGGCCACTACAATTAGAAAGTATGTCTACTGTAGTTCCTGGTGTATTAGCACACAGTGCATTTCTCTTATACGGTGCTATGTGGCTCTGTGCTGCATAGTGTAACTCCCTTCAGAAGAGCCCATCGCAAAATAGTGTTATACTCAATTAACACAGCAGACAGACACAGTTAGCAACTAGCTGGTGAACATAGTGAAGCATTTAACAACTAAAGAGTCAGATATTTCCCTCAGGAGTTGGTGGAGAACCAACCAGAGCTTAAAGGAGACTTACATTCATCAGGTGGACACAAACACGACTCCAAATGAATGCTAATACTCTGTGTCTGCTAGAGGTGTAAATAAAACTGTTTGCTAACACGTTAGCCTAACTTTAGAAAATGATAATATGTCACATTTGTGTTTACAGTTTTGTCAGCTTCCTCAAGTGGCCTCAAGATCAATTAATGCTGATTTAAAGTTACAGTGAAATGGCTGTTAGAGTACTTTGAACATTTTTAATGTAACATATTCAAAGCGATTATATCCAAAGCTAACAATTAAATGGGGTTTCATATGTTGGGAGGGGTGAACAGGTCATCCCAAATTCTAACTGAATCAAATTTTATGTGTATGTCTGAGTGCAGGATGAGTAATAACAGTTATTTTAACAAGAAAAAAGCAAGGGAAATTGATATACACATTTTGAAAAATGCTTATTTGGTATATATTTGACATATACAAAGAAACAGCTAGACCAACAATCAATGCAGGGGCACAGTATATTTTTTTCATTTACTTGGGTCTTTAAACCTTTTGATGTGTGTGGAATTAATGTGATGGCATTCAGACTTGAACTGAGTTGGAATTGTTATGCAAATGTTATGAGGTCCAACCCACTCAGATTGCTGTCGTGACTCAGGAGTTAATTTAAACATGAGACCAACATGTGAAATTGCCAGCACATTTACATAATGAAATGCATGTCTGAAAGAGGCTTTGTAGATGCTTTTCACCCGAGCACCTAGGAAACTTAATAATTTGTTAATTGACAAATTCATTTATTTTTTTGACAGTATTATGAAGTTTCTCATCCCATATTTATAGAATTTCCACCACCTCTTAATTGTGTCAACCATTTACTCATGCTGCCAACTTTCCTTTCAAAAGAAATATAGATGCATTTTTTTTTCTGCTATTCATATTATTAAAGTGAGTCTCTACAAAAAAAATTGAAATCAAGGTGACACAGTATATCCACCTTCCATTTCACTCCCTGTTTCCATAAAGACGCTTGGCAGTGATTCCAGAGGACGAAGCCTTTGGCAATGTTTGGCCAGTTCCTACCTCCCTCCATGTCCGTGTTTATAGCAGTCTGACGGCATTTCCTTGTCGGCTGTCATAGTCACAGCTGATGGCTAATTATAGCAGCTAGCATCAAGCCTTACCCAACGCTCATCTCCTTCTTCTTCTCTTCTTATCTCATGTTTGATTGTCAGTGCATAACAATACTCCATGGCTTCATGTGTTTTTATTGCTTTTGCTTTAAATTACTGAGCGGCGTTTAGTTCCACTACTGCAAATTGTGCCATTGACACACTTTGCTGAATAATTATAGTAATCAAGCAAATTATAACATGGTGTAATACTTTAATGAGTAATTTAAAACCCTGCTTAACAAAATGACTGACTTGCATCCTCTAGTTTTCAGTTTTCAGACTATGGAACACCTAAAAGTTTCTCTAAATTTCATCATTCAGTATCTCTGCAACAGTATTAAGTTTCCCCAAAATGGTAGTACAGCATCTTTGGAACAAACTCTTGAAAATATGCACAAACCACAGTTAAGAAGCCGTTATACCCATGCAAGCATTCTGCTGATTCTTTGTGGGTGATGCAAGTATTTTCCTGCTGTTTTTTTAAATCTCTGGATGTAGAAAATGTATTCAGCACTCGTAAAATGTTTTTCCCATGACTGATACTATTTAAAGATGCTGTTTGAATGTTTTGGCAAAGTGCCCGATGTGTGTAACTGCGATAAACTGTGTGAGGGAGATTTTTTTTTCTATCTGAGCAGGCATCTGATTTTCAAAGGGCTGCAGCAGCGCAAAGACGGGTGTGAAAGTTTCACATTGATGCTTCATATATTGGGCCCCCACATTATGTTATATTGTAGAGACAATAATATCTGACAATGTGACACATGCTATATTAGGTGTAAACTATTTTCTTATCAACTTTTTTCCTAATAACAGGAAATTTGTTTCAATTCACTTGAGTAACAGAAAGAGGTTGACATCATCATCTTTATCTTTAATTTTTCTTAAAATAATAATAAAATACAAATTAAAAGCCAAATGGTACTTTGTAGGGAAAAAAAGTGTATACCAAATTGATTCAGTTCTATAATGTATCATTACCATATTGCGGACAAAGAGCAGACAGGAGGTTAGTGTGGAGAGCAGACAATAGTCTGGTCAGAGAGGTGTACACTAATGAGTCAGAGCCAGAAAAAACACTAGAAAGGATGGCGGTGGCAATTTTACTAACATACAAGGAGACAGGCAGCACACAGTTGTAAAATGTGACCATGACAAACTATAAAAAAGATTCAAATACTGGCTCGTCTGTACTAAAAATACCTAATAAATATACTGTAATACCCAGCCTCTAGTGAAATAACTTGTCAAAATGACAGAAAGTCTTTGTGTCCAAATTTTCACTTGTAATGAACCAGATTTTAAAGGGGCACTCCACAGATTTTACATGTGAAGATCAGTTTACTCATCATGAGGAGCACTACTCAGCCTGTGAAATCCATTGTATAATGTTTTCTGTGGCTCTGGAGGAGCTCTGTCAAGAAAAGAACCATGAGGCTGTCATCTGTGTTAAACTTAAACGGAATAAAGCTGAGGACTAGCTGAAACCTACAAAGACTGGAAAAAACACACATAAAGATTGTTTCCACCAACTTGCACAGATTGTTTTTGTCATTGACAGTCAGGAAGAAGTATAAACCTTATGACTGAGTAAGTACACTAGACAACACACTGAAGGACTGGTCAGTAATGACTGGAGTTCTGGCGGTAGATGACCTTGCAAATCTGCGATAATGTCAATTGTCGCGTGTTCTTGTACCAAAACAAACATGGACGTCAACCAGCAGCTTGCACTGTTTATAAGTGATAAGATCAGATAAGATGCTAGAGATCGACTTCAGTCTGAAGGGGAACAAGCGAGGGGTGAAGGCATTATCAGTATTAGCAGTATCACGAGACATTACACGTGGAGGTGAGATTCATCATGGTGGCACCCAGTCACCGAAAGAAACAGCAGATTAACAACTTTTAAACTGTTTTTGGCCACTTTCTTTCTGCCGGGGCGGCTGTGGCTCAGGAGGTAGAGCAGATCCACTTATCACAGGTAGGCGGTTCGATCCCTGGCTCCTCCTGTCCACATGTTGAAGTGTCCTTGGGCAAGACACTAAACCCCAAGTCGTCATTGTTGTGTGAATGGGTGTGAATGGGTGAATGAGAGGCCAATTGTAAAGCGCCATTTGCCATTATATCGACAATTAAGGAGAACGCTATTTTCATATACTGGAGAAATTAGCAGTCTTGGAAGCATACATCGATCACTACTACAGTCAGTGCACAACGGATACGACTCCCAGTACTCCCCAGCAAGACTCATCCAACCCAAATAAGTGAAAAAAAACATAATTCACAGGCACAAGCATCTACAGAAATTGAGGTCAGTATCCTTACTTCCATCAATAACATACTTGATTTGCTGGTTGTACTTCACGATGAAATGAAAGAACTTCGCTCAAGCCTTCAATTCGCCCGCAACTACATCAAAACCAGTCTAACAGTTCCCTCCAAGCCATCATCAAAACACTCAGTGAAAAAAATGGCCTCTGTCATGAAAGAAAACTAAACAATGAAAGAAACCATATTGAACATTCAAACCAGAAGCATACGTGGCACCCATATGATAACCCAAATATCAAAGACTTTATGAAAACCCAACTCAAACTCCCACTGGACACTGTAAACCAGATCACTTTCCACAATGTTCACCGTCTTGGATCTTGCTCTAACAAATCACCCTGACCCATCATCGCCAAACTGGAACATTTTAAACACAAGGAACTGATTAAGAGTATAGGAAAGGAACTGAAAGGCACTAAATATGAATGAGCAATTCCCATGTGAAATAAATCGATGATGCAAAGTTCTCTCCCCCATCATGAAACAACAAAATTGCTAACTTGATTGTGGACAAATTATACCTCGAAGGACAGCCATTCTAACACCCCTCACTGGCTTTTCTAATCTAGTACGTTACATCTAACAATCAATGACGGTCACATCCCATATTAACATGATATGAACCTCCTCCATCACTCTTGAGGTAAATGGCAATCCACCGAGACAATCAAACACTATATGGAGGAGTTTGGACTTGACGACAGTTGGCGACTAAATAATCCAACAGCAAAAGAATTTTTGTATTTTTCACCACTTCATCACTCATTCTCTCGTATAGACTTCTTTCTCACTAGTAAGTCGATAATACAAGACATAACAGATACCTCAAGCCACTTCATTGTAATAAGTGATCCTGTCCGGGTCCGGATTGACTTGCTCTTCGGTCCAGATGCATGAAGTCCTGCATTACACGGTTTATTAGTTAACAAAGAGTAACTGCTTTCATCCTGCCAGGTTATTCATCATGCAGCAGATAGTACATGATCTGCTGTTATTGTCACATGTCCACCTTTTTTGGATCAAAGACACAGTCCCTTTATCCTCCCATCAGCCTCCTGCCCTCTTTACTATGTGCCTTCTCTTTCTCTCACATTGTATCATTGTGGCAGGTCAAAGGCCAGGCTCTTCTTCTCTTCCTCTCATAGTATCTATTTATCTAGCTCTCCTTCTCTCTTCTTTTCCTCTCATAGTTTTCTTTCTCCATTCTCTTTCCCCTCCTTGTACAGCCACTGTCTATTTCTCTTATCTCTTCAGCATCCTCAGCATTTTTATCGCAGCACCAGTCCCATGTCAGACTGTAGTCACTCTCCTGGCTGCTGGGAGGACTGCAGGCTCATATTTGCATAGGATTTCTAAAGCACACATGAGCAGGAACATACAGTGGGGATTTAGCACCAAGGTACTAATGACATATCAAGTGGGACTTGCATGTGCACCGACAGATGAGGATGAATTTGAAGCCTGCAAACACCTAAAACCTCCAGTGTTTATTTGACACTGACATTGGCCCATGCATGGTTTTAAAATGCAACCTGTGCTCAGATACATGCGCTACATCATGAATTCCTAACAAATCAAGACATAGCATTTGTACAACATTTTGCAACAGACCGAAACACAGTAAGGTGAAAGGGGGACATCGCCATGCATTGCAACAAAACACACACACACACACACACACAAGTAAACTTCTGCATGCATCTTCCCAGCCATTGTCGTGCTGCCTGTCAGCTTTTGTTTATGACTCTATTTAGTGACCTACGGTGGGAATCTCACCGTCTCACTCGCAAGAAAACAAAGACAGAGCAAGAAAGTCGCTGTTGTCATCTTTGGCTGCTCCGGTCATCCTTTGGTCAACATGTTATTTTTATTACTGGACTGTGGCCAACTGGCCAGCCAGAGCCAGCGACGCACACAGATAGTGGACACACACACATACACACACACACATGCGCGCAGAGACACGGGGGAGCTCCCTGACCAAAACAATAGACGTAAATATAGCAGCCTCTGGGAAAAAGAATACAAATGCTGCGTCCATCCCTGCACCGAGGAGCAACACCCAGTCCTGCGTTTCCTTTTCTCTGAACCCCATGCAGAGAAGTGCATAGCGGGAGAATGGACCCCCCTCCTCACCCCTACTCCCCAAGACCTGAGGCTGAAGTCAACCACCCCTTACCTTCATTCGAGAGATTCACATGACAGTCGTTTCATTACACTTCTTCTTTCTGTTTCTTTGCCAAAAAACTCTGTTATCGTTTAGTCAAAGGGCAAAGAAACATTTTCAGGCCTCTGTCTGTGTGTGTGTGTGTGTGTGTGTGTGTGTGTGTATATGTCTGCATTTTCTACTAACCTAAACCCCCCGGCTACAGAAAGCCTAGGGCTAGCTTGTCTTGTTTTCACGCATGTATTTCAGGGCTTCAATGAAGCTTGGCGGTACACCTCAACTGAATTTGAACCTGGCATGTTCTCACAGGAAATAAGGTGGGTTCACCATGAGAAAAAAAAGCTCCATATTGGGCTTTGATAGCCGTAGCGCGGGCCAACAGGCCTGCAGTCAGAACCTCACAATGCACCAAAGACTGCAACTGGATAACATCATGAGGTGTAGGCTTGGTTTGCATGTTGCAGGTTTACTTCCTGTCTATAGTATTTGCATCTTGGACACAAAGACCAATTGTGACAACAAGATGTCTTTGAATGCACAAAGACTCACCAAGGCTCCTGTTTAGGGTTGATTTCTAAATCATTCCTTCCTGGTAAAAATGCTACTTCTTACCATGAATGAAGTTTCTTTCAAAGACAAATATAAAACTGCAGATAATATGTTACATTATATGATCATATCTTAAGTAGAACCACACATTGTTCTGAATGTACACTATCTTTAAGGTGGAAAAAACACAATGGTAACCACACAGAATCATTTGATGCTCTTTGTTGCATCCTCTAACAGTGATTATACTGTATGAGAGCATGGCAATGTGCAGTGGCAGGAAAACGAACAGCACTTTGTATTTAACTATAATTGTGTAGCGTGGTAGCGTTATTGAAGATTTGAGAGTTCCTGGGATTTTCCTGGGAAAAGGGAATTGATTTTAGCAAGTAATCTTGGGAAATCCTGGGATCTCAGTGCTCGGTATTCAACCCCACTGCTGTTGTTTACCTCATTGGATAGATTCAACCTGATTCACAGTACAGTACATTACCACATAAGCATGTGAAGTATTTAGCAGTTTTTTCCAGTAGCCATTGTTACAGCTGATTTTTTTTTATCATCAGCACAGTGATGTCAGAATACGTAGCTGGCTAAACTGTTTTAATTCCCATTCTTAGCTCAATGGATCACAGGTTCTTAGGTCACAGCAATGACTTTGTATGACCCTCCCTTTCCCAAGAAATGGACGCACAATGTTCACACACCCAGAGGTCTATAAAGCTGTGTGCTTGTGTGAGGAAACACACAAATCACAAAACTAAACAAAAAATCTGCCTCTGCCGCACACTGCAAAAGTTGTTTCAGGAAATCACAACAATAAGGAGCAGTCCCTCTAATGAAGAACTAAGGTCTTGTGTGTATTTAAGAGGGAGTAGGGATGCAGTGGGGAGGGTGGGAGGATAAGGGGAAGGGGTGAGCTGATAGCAGGCCAGGCGGATGTGTGGGGGTGGCAATGGGCCCTGTGGGCTGTAACCTTTGCCTCAGCAGGTTACAGGTTCAAAGCCCAGGTGGAGCTGAAGAACGCACTTCAGCAGACATGTGCAGCCGGCCGAGCCACAAGACAGAGACATCCAACATGCAGCGTAGCAACGACAGACATCACATATTTGTTTGGAAAAAGATGTGTTTATGGTATATGTCTCAACTGAGGCATCTCCCTAAATACCAGTCAGGTTTTTGGGCTTCTTGCCTTTTTTGTGTTTCTTGACTCATGAGTGCAAGATATTTGTCTCACAAATGATGTAAGATTTACTTTGGAGTTTATGATTCAATGTCAGATTACTAGTCAAGGACACATGGCTTTAATACAATGTTGTTGCCAATATGCATGTGATATATATCAGAAACTTTAAGTGCAAGTTTTTCTTGTTTACTGTTATCAGCCCTTTAAAGGATAAGGATGGAGTTATTTTTATATTTTCACAAATTGTCAACAAATCTCACAGAAAGACCAAAATCAACAATGAGTTAGTCCATCTCTCAACATTTCCCAACTTCCCTATCCTGTCTGTGGCACACCACTTGCACATTGGTCCTACTGACGACTTAAATCTTCAAACACGGGTCACAAAATGTATAGTTACACTTTTTTAAAAGGCTTAAACAGCTGGGCGCTACAGGCTTCTGACCTCCAGATTTACAGTGGTTCATAAGCGAAACACGTATGCTTGTATACTGTATACGTACATGGTTTCTGCTACATATATGTGTACGTATGTTCACTATTTACAAGCGTATTTTTACAGCAGGGGCCCAACTGCATTTTCTGCCCTGTTCATTTGCTGCAGTTAGTAACAGATAAAGGTACTGCTGATACTAATACAGCACTTCCAGCATACCATGTTCCATGATTAATGTGTTTTAGCGTGAAGGCAGTGGTAGTGGTGAGTGGCTTTACTGTGAAACACCCACAGGAGAGTGGGACTTAAAAATTGATTTTGACATTTTTCAGCACGTTTTTGTTGGGCAAACAGAAAAATCGCATGGATGAGTTTGACTGTCACCACCTCTCTGTGAAAGGCTGATGAAGGAGAGCAGGTCAGAGCACTGACAACAATTACCTTTTTTACTGGAGGTGCTATGCAGTTAAAGCTGCACTAATGAATATTTATATAAACCATGGATTACAACAAACCTGCAGAGAATCATCACCCATCTCTGCAGTTCCCCTCAGCTCTACAGAGTGTTCTCTCTAGTTTTACAGTTACCAGCTGTTTTGATTCAGTCTCAGAGCGCTTATCAACTCCTCAGTTTGAGGAGATCAGTGTTGGCATATGTGAAGTGTTTAGTTGTAGGACAGAGGCATTTTACAGTTTGGGCAAACCTCAAGCTTGTAATGTTATGTACCTGTCCTATAGGCGCGTGGGGACGTTTGCTGGGGACTATTTTGAAATGTGGATTAATACACATTTGGTGCTCTGGTGAGTATATGTATGAGTGTTCTGCAGAAGGATGGTGTACGTAAGATTGAGTAAAAATAAATGTCAGTGTGTGTCACCCAGTACAACAGTGCGGCTCACTTTTGGTCAGCAATGGAGCTCTATGGCACAGGGGAGAATTCAAGTAACTTTCCACAACACTCAATTCTTGAAACTTAGCATCCTGCAGGCAGAGCAGTTGGTGGTACACCGTTAAAAGAAAACATCCCTTGTCAAATGAAAGGGAAAACAATCAGAATCAGAACACTTTTTTGCAGCTGCAATATGAGCACAGCCAAAAAATGATTTCAGTCAATGGATCATAAAACTTTGAGTCAGTTTTTCCAAGTCCTGCTCTATTTTTGATCTTGTTTACCACCACTTATTGTCTGACCTTTGTGTATGTTCACATGAACGGGAAAGTACGTGTCGGTGTGTGTTTGTATGTGTGCCTACGTGAGTGCGTATACCTTTGCAAAGTCAGTTATTAGTGTGAGGCACATGAACCTGAAGAGACATTGGCTCGTTTGACTTTGCGTCTCTCCGTCCCTCTGTGTCTCTGTCATCAGGAAGATCATTGTAGTCTAAAATAGTCCCTTTGTTGCCTGAGGAGGAAGTCATATTGTGGCGGAGGGGGCTGAGAAAAGAGTGAGGTCATGAGGAGGAGAAATGACCTTGGAGACTATCACACACTCAGGTTCCCACTGGCCCACACACAGCAGGACAAACAGAAACACACACACACACACACACACACACACACACACACACACACACACACACACAGGCAGGTTCTCTTTGCCATACAAACAGCTGGACACACACCCACAAACACATACGCATGTCCTATGTCCACACTTTCATCTGTTAAACTGTTAGATGTTACCAGTGAATGAAATGTAAAAATTTGTATAAAGCCTTTTGCGGCTCCAGAGGGAGCTGTGTGAAGTCTGATCAGTGTCCTCAAGTGATGTCATTCAAGTCAGTATCGGTTGGGGCTGAAGACTACAAGTTTGAGGCTAACAGCTCGAGGCTACATTAGCCGCTACTAGCATAACACATCCGAATAGCTGAAGGAACTGTCACCAGTCGTGTTGCATTGTGGGTAATGTAGATGCCAGGTTTTGAAAAGGAAGAAGAATGTGTGGAATAAAAAAAGACGATATCTCTGGTGCTGGTTCTTTTTTTTTTTTAAAACATCGTGAGTCTGACAATGTTGGAGTGCAATGCTAAATCTGCAGAGTACTCTTTTAAGCTAAGATATGAAATTGTAAAACTTTCTATCCTAAGGTTTGTTCTGTAGAGAAAGACGCAGGTAGAATAAAAAAGTGTCTATTTCACGATCTCAGTTAAAGATTAGCAACAGATGATTTGAATGATTATATTTCCAATGGCAAGCCAAGAACTGTTCACAAAAGTTTAGACCTTCTTTGCTTGAGCACATTTGTACTTCGCTTCTTAGTATCTCCGTTTGAGAATTCTTTCTTCCATCTCTGAGTACAAGCTCATCTTGGATGGGATCCAAACCAAGAGGAACCACAGACTTCTCTACAAACCTAAGTCTCTTCAACAAAACCACGAGACGCCAAAGCTGCTGGCTGTGAGTTCAACGTGTCATCTTATTCCAAAAGTCAACTATAAAATAATCGCAAAAGTTACAACTGCACCTGAAGTCACGGTATCATGGCTGAACACACTCGTAAGCATCACTGGATCTGTTAAGCAGTGTCAAAGTGTCACCCTCCCTTCTTCTCAGGTGTGTACTGTAAGTGAGCGCATATGTGCGTGTGTGTGTGTGAGGTGGGAAGGAAGTGGGTGTGTTCGTATCCAGGACGTTGTCAGGGTATATCTGTCTCCCGTAGCGACGGCCCTGTCACCGTTCCCTCATGGACACCGCCTCCCCCGCCATGTTACCAGCTTTGGAGAGCAACCACCTGCTGTGATGTCACCATCTGTGACGCATTTACCTGTCAGCGCACACACACACACACACACACACACACACACACAGAGCTGAAGGGATATTGGTGCATTAATTACAGAAGAATTACAGAATTACAGACTTTATGAAGAAGATTCAAAAGTTTGCATGGTTCTAAATCTGTAAAATGTCTTTATTACTAACAGGACATTTTTTACATCTCTGTTGGTTTCAACAGTAATTTAGTAATTACATAATAATAACATCATGCTGACAAAAAAAACATGAAAAAGCAATAACCTCATTCAGATACACACATGCACACAACAACACATGCACACACACACACACACACACACACACAGGTTGTAATTAGTTACGTAGAGGTGATGAAGAGGGGGAGGGATTCACACGGAGCTGGTCTGACAGCTTTATCAGTTCCACTGTGGTGAGGACAGATGGCTCAACCCTCCCCTGTACACACACAAATAACAATGCACTCATGCACACACACACACCGATGCATTCATGTACACACAGAGTGCTTGGCAAGGTCCACTCAGAGGACACACATATTAGTAACAGTTTGCTATACATCAAGCTTATACAAATATACACAACTTAGGCGCACTCTTTTCAGTAGCTGCAGAATCAGAGTCACTGTAGTTCATTCTGTCTATTAGAAGCACATGGTATGATGGGATGGCTAACACAAAGCAGGGAAGGTGAAAGATGATAATGCAAACGGGGGGGGGACCGGACCTGGAGTTTGTTGGACTCCTTGATGTGTAACTTTATATAAAGAAGTAACTGTAGTTCTGTTAGCTGGCTACTCCATGCCCCCAGTTTGTAAAGAAACTTATAAATAAATTGGAAAAACGCCTTCACATGTGACCAGTCACAGCACCACTGTTTTGGGATCTCGATGAAATTTAATAAAACATTAAAACCAACCAGCCTCCCTTCACTCAGTGATAAGGTCCCCCACTTCAAATCTCAGCCAAACATTTCTAACCTTACATTTTTCTTTATGGAGCTTGTTGTGAACAATCTAAATTCAGGGATTCCTTCGGGGCAAATCTGTGGCTGCAAAAGTCAACGTCCTGATTTTGCACAGACTACCGGCTACTGAATAAATGCTCACTAAACAATTCAATTCAGTTTTATGTATATAGCGGCATATCATAACAAAGTTATCTCAGGGCACTTTTTCATATAGAGCAACAATTCCCACCATGAGCAGCACTAGGAGACAGCGGCAAGGAACAACTCCCTTTTAACAGGCAGAAACCTCGAGCAGAACCAGAACCAGGCTCTGGGTGGGCGGTCCTCTGCCTCGACCGGTTGGGTTGAAGCAGATGACCGCCGATAAAAACACACACACACACACACACACACACACACACACACATTTACCAAGCAATAGAGTTACCATTGCTCAGGTAATTATGCTGTTGGGTGAAATTTTATTTATTAGTGTGAGAGCTGGAAACAGCTCTTCATTTCAATGCCAAAATGTTCATCTTCTTCAGGAGATGTGTGCTATTACTTTTCATTATTCTAACATGTTCCAGTGTTTTCATATACATTTTTAAAGTATTAAAATGTATAATGTCTATGGGAGGAATTCTCTAACTGAGTTGGAACCTTTCTAACTTTGAGACTCAACTGGTCAGGCATCCCTTATCCTTATCCTTGAATTTTTGAAAGTTATCATTTTATGTTGTGATGTCTTTTGTACTTTTGACTCAATTTAAGTTCAAAGTGAGGGCTTTTACAGCAGTTTTCAGATCTCAACAGTGTGTCATGTGATCAAGCTGAGTGGAGAGCAGAGATGTTTTAGACCAGAAAAAAAATTCTAATAACGCTCTCAGTCCCACAGTTTTAACTCCTCATACACATATTGTACCTTAAAATGTTGCCACAAGCCTCTTCTCTCTCACAATGTCAATACATTTCCAAAAGGACCTATAGTTTTTGAGGTCTAAACCATAATTGATAGGGAAAGTGCTGTCATGCTCTCATTGACTACAGTGCAATCTGCAGGAGCTCAGGTTTTTCCCACTCCCATATTTTAAACGTACAGATTCTCTCTTCCTTAACTCTTTGTACACACACTATACATCCTCACGTTCTGCCAGACCTCCTGCCACTAATAATGTTCACATTTCTGACCTAGAAGCTTCGTTTTAGACAAATCAATTTTTCCTCAACTAGTCGAAGAGTACTATTTCAAAAATTGCTCCTGAAGCAGCAGCTAACAGCTTCCAGCTCTCACACACATTTTCTTTAGGAAATGCCAGTTCTAGTTTATTTCTTAATACACATTTTGGTGGTAACATGGAACAAGAAGAGCTGTATTGTTATTCAAACATCAGTGTGGATGTTCTTTCATAACCATGTTTGATGCTCTGATTTGATTTCGGTGATGAAATCTCTTTGACTAATAATAAATGTATATATATGGGTATATAAAAACTGGCAGATGCACTAAAACCTAAAAATAAAAATGTTTATCTCTTATGGCAACTGATTATATTACTTTACATACTGTATATTATATTACATGTTACGTCATGTTACATATAATATATTATTATTATGTTATGTTATATTATTGAATTATGAATAAGTTATTTAAACAATAATTCCACTTAGTTCATTTTAACATTGCCACAATTTATTTCACAAAAAGGCTGCTATTCACTTTTTCCAGAAAAGCTCTAGAAACGTTGCAAGATCCTAGCTGAGTTCCTTATAACAGTTCTTATGAAAATGAGAATGTATTCAGATGAATGTTTCTAAAACACAGCCACGATTCACACGATTAACTAACATCATGCATGTGGGAAATACTAGATCACTGATCACTTTTCCCCTGAATGCAGAGGAAACAAACTCTGATGCGGCTCACTTGATCCGTGGCACAATTGTTATACAACTATTTTGATATGGAAATCGACTTCACTTGAATACACAACAGCGATCTTGAGATACCAGGCTTAGCCTTTCCTTGACTCTGCTTTGTGGATATCAGGAAATAAATCAACATCAAAGCACACACAGCACCCCAGCACAATCAATCACAGATGGTCTCCGAGTCTTTCAGCTGTTTAAGAAATGCTGAAGTAATTAACAATTAGCAGTTCAAAGAGTAGGTGATGGACAAGAGCAGACCAACCTGAACTTGTTCTTGTAGAGTGAGTGACAGTGTGTACTGGTGTGTGTTTTAACACCCACCTTTCAAAAGCTGATTGCTCAACTTAAGTGCCAATCCACAAGCTGCTATTGTATACCAGGGAAACAAATATATGAACCTAATACACAGTAATACACTTTTCACAATCCACCTTAACAAAGTTTAATCATTTATAATAGATAAAACCTGCACAGTGCATGTTTTGACCACTGTAATCTAAGCCATGACTGATGGTGCCATTAAGGGACTGTGAGAAAATTATTTGGGGGGGGTGTCAGAAAATGGGGAGAGTTGTGTAATTTTTATATTTGCTGAAGGGGGGGTATATTAATAACATTATTAAGAGCATTGCTTTGTTTAAAAGTGAAACATAAGGTTCAGCCCCCTCCCCATGCCAATAATTTCAGTACAGTCCCTAACTTAAATTGCAGGCACTTTATTTAATAATCTTCTTTTTTAAATCTCATCTGCTCACATCTGCAGACTGTGATGTCTTTGCTATATGCTCAGATGTTCCTAATGTGCCTTACTTAAACTGACTTACCTGAAGATGTACAATGCCAAATTGTTTGTATGTTAATAAAAGGAACTGAAATAAAAATGCAGCCACTTCCTGTACATCTGTCAGTGAAAGTCAACTCCAGACATTAGCACCCAACAGTGACCTCTAAAGTTCTTCCCTTGTCCTTGCATTTGTGTCTCCTAAGCTCACATCAGAGCCAACTTACCATTCAAAGATTGGAGACATTTGTCCCTGTGTGGAATCTATAGTAGACGTACTAATTTGATATCTTAGAAGGTTCTATTGTTCTAGTTGTGATCCTATTTCCCCCTTTAAATGATTACTGGCAATTTCCCTTTCCTCTTCTACAGAACTAATGCTGATGACTTAATTGTTTTCTTACTAGTTTCAAACTGCCCAACACGATCTGCCCCTGGGAACCCGCCGCGTCTACCATTAGCTTGAGGGCATGGAATCCGGTGACACAGCGTGTGAGTGTGTGAATGTCTACAAGTAAATGTCTCCATGTGCGTTTTTGTGTGTGTGTGTGTGTGTGTGTGTGTTGTTTATAAGTGAGTGTGTGCGAGCTGCTAACGCACGTCTCCCAACATGAGTGGCAGGCGTGCTTAAGCCCACATTGTAGCGATGTGTGGGAAGCCAGCCGAGAGGGCTTCCTCCCTGTTTTCTCAACACTAGCGATTACCAGTCACGGAAATGCTAATGGCTGTTTTGATAGTCACGGACAGAGGCTAAAGCATTTGTTTTACAATGTAATCCACGTCTGGCCTGCAGAGCCCCAAGCCTGTTGATTTTAAATTATGAGGGGATATTGCTGCCTCTGCTAAAAGTACTCATGAAACACCAAAACTACCCCATTCCCCTCAAAGTGCTGAGTGATTTGAATTTGGAAACTTAACTAGCAGCTTTGGCTTCACATTGTTGACCTGAGAGCACCTGATTTATGTTTGAGGTGATATTGTTACAGAACACTTGAGGAGGACTTCAGTGAGCTTGTCTGTTTTTGCCATCACTGATAAATGAGCTGCGTTATGTTCAGGACTTTAAATGGAAAACATGTTGTTGTTCATGGGCTGCGTCAGGCCAACCCCCACTATGCTAACGTATATTCCCTGTTGGGGCCAAAGGTGCTAAGTCGAGTTTCAGAGATAAACAACAAAATGTGGGGAGTTTTTGTTTCTGTTTTCTGAGAAAGACAGCCTGTCTGCTTTTTAATTAGGCAAGAAGAATGTTCCAGACTGGTTACTCTTTTACCAGTGGCTAGTCTTGCGAAGGCTGCACAGGCCACAATTAAAAAAGATGCTTGTTTTGGACCATCATGATGTTTACACATCAAACAGTTCCCCTGGCAAGATTGAATAGTCTGATATTGAGAGTGCTGCAGTGGCTGTGGTTGTGGTGGTTGCCAGCAGCAACATACAGTGTAACTTTTAATTCCAAACATTAATTAGCAAACATGCATGTGTTCAGCCTTGCACGTTCCCCAAAATGGGAGCAGGCTTATGTTACTGTGCACAAACATCTGCCTCACTGAGGAGTGTGCGCCTCTGTAAACCCACTCCCAGTCCCACTATTCTTTGTGTGTGTGCTATCCATAATAAAACCAGGCTTAGCCAGCTCTGGACTGAAGAGCATCTCAAGGGTCGACCCTGTCTTTAGCACCTCAAATGCCTAAAAGACTGTTGTCCATTATGTCTGTGCTCAGCCTGTCCAGATGTTAGCATTTAAGAAAAATCACTTTTTTTGTGTCTCATCTTTCTCTAAAAGGGGGTCAAAATGGATCTCTGTCTCCTCCATCAGTTCATTTCTAACCTCTTCATTAGAAATCATCCCTTCTCTTAGAGGAGAAAAATAAAGCATAAAAATAGCATTTGTGTCTTTGAGTGAATTAAACATCATTCCACATGAAGCTGTAATGTCTGTGCCCACAATTCAAGATGGAAGTGGTGGTAAATGCAGTGTTCATATTACCATACTTACCAGTTTCCAACTTGTAAATGCCATTCACGTTAACATCCAAGTTCTTTTTAGCACTAGTAAACATTTTACTGCATTTTTAACGTAGGATCAGCACAAGTTTTCTTGAATTTCCATAGACTAATAATGTAAATGAAACTTTCTCTCGCTTGCTACTAATTCTCTAACATGCAACTTGCTCTGGAAGTATAGGTTGGTTTTAACAGCTAATCCAGGGGGCTAATTCCTGTGTTTACTTTCAGTCTGACAAGCAGACGAGCATTTGAAATAATTTGAAATAAGTTTATTTGTAAAATTTTAGGAGGATCATGTTGCTTGCTTGAAGTAGATCTCCATTACAGTAAGTTCGCTATGGTGGCTAATCCAGGGGGCTATACTTTCTGTGTATACTTTCGGACTCTGAGACAAGTGTTTGATAGGATCTTTGTAAAAAAATGTGTATTTGTAAAGTTTTAAAAAGACTTGTTCTGCTTGAGCTGAAATATGTTGTTTTTCCAGAGTCTGCGTTTCCCGCATCCCTAAAACTCAGGTGGCGAGTGTAAAGTTAGCATGATGCATATGTAACCGATCTCAAAAACCACAGGGGAGGGGTTCCCACCAACACAGGCACAATTTAAGTCAGAGTCGTGGATTCATAGCAGGTCGAAATGCAATTTATTTTAGATCAGTAAGGATAACATTAAGAACAGGTTCCTTCAACCAAGATCAAAATAAATGAGTGGTTTTAAAATCCTAATGCCAGGAACAGAACACATCCACAGATAACTAAAACAGAATAAAAAAAGGGACCTGAAGAGGGGCTACAGCCAATTTCAAAACCAAAAGGGGAGACACATTAGACAAATGGCCTACTGAATTCACACAAAACACTGCAATAAATAAAAAAGGGCACACTTAAATAAATATAAGAAAACACCCCTGCGCTAAAACAGCTGTAAGCGCCCCTACAAGAATATATTTACTATTGAGACAAACATTCTTAAATAAGTAGTGCTTCTAAATTAAGATCTATTAAAATATCCTGGTTATAATAGATTGTTAGTTAGTTTTATTTGTTTTTGGTCGATTATACACACTAACAACTACTTGACCATACAGTTGTGAAAGTGGTTAAATAATAGTATATCATCATATCTAAAAAAATAAAACACAATTAAACATAAAACACAACTAAGAGCAATCTAAAAACACACCAATGTTAAAAATACAACAAAATGTCAAATAAAACAAGGCATATAAATCAATCCAAAAATCAGGTAGTGGCGATCTCTGCTCTGCAGGGACATAAAGAAACTTGTTGGTCACAGATATTCTGATGTACCGGCAATAAGTCAATCAATAACTTACAAAGGGTACCATGGCTGTCCGCAACACTCCAATCCACTACAATCAGTGGTATGGCATGGGAAAACGTCTTCACATCGGGTAATCTCTGCGAGCTGATTCTAAGGACACATACCCATGGGAGCAGCGCAGCACACAGGGATGTCGGTCTTGAATATATTTAAAGATTTAAAGTTCTGATTGAGCAAAAAAAGGCTTGCACGCCACATACCTCTACCAGGTAGAGCTGGAACACCATGCAGCCGCAGAAGCGGAAGATAGGGGCTTCCTACAGGTATTTATATGGATCAGCTAAAGTTCTTTCAAGCTAATTTAACCCTCATTTAATGCATAATGCTATATTATTATATATGACTAACTCAACAATCATACAATCATGGGATTGGTGGTAAAGATTCATGACGTGAACGTAACTATGCCTTGCTTATTTATTGTGCCTTGTTCACATGGCATTCCTGTGTTCTTACATCAACTGATGCAAAGCTAGATCAAGCTATGACTTTTGGTCTTTGCGTATGTGAAGCAGTTCCATTAAGGGCCTGTATTACACCGTAAGGGAGTGATTTGGTCATTACATGAAGGCTGCTAGATGACTTTCTAATGGGCTGTAGCTGGGAGCCATGGTGTGTGGAGTATATTATAATATGTCAGTCTGCATGTTGAAAGGTCACAGCGTTAACACTACTCGGTGATGAGTGACAAAATGGAGTTAATGTGGCGTTCAGCGTACACGACTGGAGCAAAGTAAACATACGTAGGTGCACATGTGAGTGTGTGTCTTTGTGCGGGCAAAAATAAAGAGGTGGAGAGAGAGAATATGGGGCGGGGAAAGGGAGTGACTGAAAGCCAGATAGTGTGATTAAAAGAAAACACCAACTTTACTTTCAGATAAGCTCCATTGTTGTTGCGTCGTTAGAAAATAGGCACCAGCAAGAATACATGTCACTCTGAGTTATAGACATTTAATCTGTCTGTGTGACTTGCATTTCCCAGTCTGAAATGCACTCTTTATATTAATAGTTGTTCTAACATTTACGTGTTATTGCAATTTATCAGATGTTGCCTGGAGTTGACTGCTGTTAAGAGCTTACAAGGGACTACTTCTGTGGTTCCAGTGAAAACTGTTCTCAGTTAGGTCTGTGGATTATCAAGACATTTAGTACACCTACATGCACACAAGAAACCAGTTTAATGAGAGAAATGAAGTTAAGCAGGAAATGTGACTGTAGTAACCTGGTTACTGAAAAATCTGCGTATGCATGCAGCAGGTCAACTTTATTTTGGAGCCATGGCATACTTATTCCTTTATTTTAATAATACAAGATGCCGTTTCAGTTTTGTTTTGTGTGTGAGTGTGTGTGCTCTGTAGTTAGGGTGCACTGTTGTGAGCATGTGTCTGAATGTCATGAATAAAAATGTCCAGCTGTGGAAACTGGCTGGTTGAGACTTGAAGAGGCTACTTAGTGTAAGTTTCAGTTTTCTTTCCTTTCATCACAGTGTTAACTTTCTTGCCTGCAGTCTTTGTAAGGCACATGCTCACATGTAAAAAATGATTTGAAACCTGGTTACATGTATACATGGCTAAGAAATTAGCTTTCTCTGGGAGAAATTTAGCTGGGGTAACCAGGTTTCCCTAATCCCCCTACTCCGATTAGGGAAACCAGGTTCCTTGTATATATGACATTTACGAAATCAAATTACTGCAGAAAGCTGACTCTAACCCAGTTACGAAGTGAGGTCTGTGGATTATCCAGAGTAGCAGGGATATTGTTTTTGGTAAGACAAGCTAAGTTTTTTTTCTCAGTGCAGTGAGCAAACAAACAAAAACACTACGAAACAGTAATCCTGTATCCAGACTGAAAACTGGCCCCAGTCTTCTTGGACAACAGCATTTAACTGATTCAAAGAGCTTATCCCATTCAGCATTTGTTCCTGCTTCCCTGCTTCAAATCCCATTTCATCAACAATTGCATTAAGTACACATTTCAGGACACTTATGTACTTCAGTGAGCAGCTGACCACATCTGTCATTATATCAAGATAATGGTTCTTCTCACTCTCCCGTTAGCTCATCCTTGGCTCATCTCATCAGAGAATTGTACGTTGATAATTGTTTTTCATTACCATTTAAAAGCACCTCTCGCACAGCCTAGTCAACAAGTGAGGGGGAGGGGGATGCCGTTTTCCTCACTCTTTGCCTATGCTGCGCATGTATGTGCGTGCACATATGTGTGTGGTAGGTCTAACCCCCCCCCCCACACACACACTTGGGCCTAACCGCCTGGCCCCAAATAGAGGCATGCAGCAAATTTACAGCCTGGCTTTACGGCATATATTGGTTTTGGCCTCTTTCTCCTCTCAGGCTGCAGCACTTTGGGTGGCTCAGGGAAACATCTGGAGGGGACAATGGCCCTGAGACTGTCGCTCCAACTTGCTCTTTCAGCGACACATGTCGGTGACGCACGCAAATCAAATGCACCCTTCCACAATCACAATCACACACAGGCTCTCTATCAAATCACCGTTGGACATTTTTGCAGTTGCATTCAGTCCCACATGGCAGGTGATGTGGATGTGGTACAAAGTCAGCCACACAGCAGAAACAAAGAGGGGAAGACAATGTAGCAGTGTACCCAGGAACAGCCAGACTCACTGAACAAAGTGAATGAGACTAACAGATTTGAACTGGTCCTAATCTAGCCCAGATTCTGCCAAAATACAGGGTGGGACAATGACATCATTACTGCAAAGCAGCCATGCCTAACGCTTATTTGTACTTGTGCGACATCCATATTTTCAGCATTGTAGACAGTACGTCAGAACAGGAAGTCGGAGGAGGCTTTTTAAAATGTTTTAAACATCTGTGAGTAGCTTCTAAGGTGCAGCTCAGGACACCTTTCTGTATGGACTTGCATGTTCCCCCCTGTTCCCATTTTTGAGGGTTTCCTCCAGGTACTTGCACCAAGACATGTTAGGTTTCAGGAATACTCCTGCCAATGCCGTGACCAAGGTAGTGATCTCAGAAATTCTAATTAATAAGTTAGACTGACTCATTTATGACTGAAGTGTTACTTGACCTGTCATTTGATGGACAATTACAGACAAGCCCTCATGACATTATATGTAAGACTAATACTAAGTGGATGACACATACTCAGAGAGGGACAGGTGAAAAGCCTGCCTTCATAGAGAGGGATGGGATACGATAATCATTTAAATTGGCACAACAGCACACACTTTTACACAATAAAGCTTGAGACAGGAGTTCAAACCCGCCCTACTTCAGTTGGACACCTTTAGTGGGGATTCAGACCAAAAACAGCCCTGTGTTAAGGAAAGCAAGTGGCTGCGTCGGCGGGGGCGTGTTGTTTAAGGTACCAGTGAGACAATGAAATACGATCCAGGAGGTCCAGTTTGAGTAACAGATTAAAAAGGCTTATACAACGGTTTGTAATGCTCACAGAAAATGTTTTACTATTTTGTCCTGATGATCACGAAGTAAAGAGTCCACATTACACTAGGAAAGTGCGCTTGCATGTATGTGATTGGCCAACGCAGGGCCTTGCCCAGCTGAGGTTGCATTGCGTTGCAGGAAAAGTTGAGCCTGGTTCAACCTTTTAGCCGGAGCCTCCTGCGCTGGCACCCCCACTGCGCTGCCGGACTGTCTTCATTCAAATGAATGAGAGGGCTACGTTTTTTCACATAGGGCTCAAGTCGGTCTGACGCTGTCTTACTGTCCTTCACCGTACTAAACTGGCATAAAAAACACAAGACTTCAGAGAGACAAAGTTGAAATCATTAAAACTGTTAGTCATTATGCAAAACTATTGTTTTGTGATATTATTCAGGAGGCACCTGTGCTTCTATGTTGAGTAACACTGAGGATATCATTAAAAGAAAACTTCTAAATGTTAAATAAATTTAAAAAACAGCTCTCACTTTGCAACCCTATAAGTATGGATGGGAAGCATTTTACTAGCTGTCTCAACATCATATTGAATATAGATATGAGGCTGATGCAGCAGCCTCTTTGTGTCTGGTGAACTATGTTTATTTGCAGCTTGTTAGTTAGCTAACAAAACAATCTGGACAGTTTATTTCTGTTTTCTATGTGAATGTTATCTCTCTATTAGAGGTTAGCATCAATTGAGTGCTTTGCAGTTTTAGCCTATGGTTATTAGTCAGCCAAGTTGTAGGTGATTTTCCTCCCAATGCTGTTTAGAACACAGAAGGCTGAAAGCATGGCTGAAATAGGCCTCACCTACAGAGAGGCAAATGTTCATCTCAGACTGTTTGAATTATGTTAACATAAATTATTACAAATAACAACATAACTCATATATCTCCCCTTTAGCTTGATCGTTTCATACATTATTTGTTCATAGAATTCTCAACTGGGGTTGCTGGGAGATTTGTGAGGAGCAGTGCACTCTGACAATGTGTGGGTTTTTCCACCTCTTTTTGTCATCCAAGGCACCTGGTGTGCACTTAAGACATGAATGGGACAGCTGGGTCATACTTCAAAGTAGGTACTCATTCAAACACACGCCCAAGGCTGCATGCACAGACGCAGGCCTTTGAGTTAAGCAGTGGTGGAATGCAACAAAAGAACATTTACCCAAGAACTCGACCTAAGTACCATTTTGAGGTACTTTTGAGTATTTCTTTTTTTTTTTTACGTCAACTCCTCTATATTTTAGAGGTAAATATTGTGCTTTTTTACCAGTTTGTTACTAGTTACTGATTAAGTAGACTAGATTAAGATTTTACATTCAAAACATATGAATTACATTGCACATAGTAAAATGCTACAGAAAAATGTCCCTTACACATTAATGCATTAGTAATAAAAATTAAATAATATACAGTAATAATATAACACTGATAAGGGCCATTCTTCTGTATAATGCTTTTACTTAAGTGCAATGTTGAATGCAAGACTTTCACTTTTTTTCACATCGTTCTATCACTTAATATTGCATTCATTTATATGTTGGCCAATCAGGGGCAGGGTAAAAGCTGTAAACGCTACATTCACATGTTATCACCTTATAAAGTTGATGGTTAATGTGTTAGCAAACATTCCAGCAGACACAGAGCAACATTAGAATTCATTTTGAGTCATGTTTCTTTCCACCTGTGAAATGTAAGTCCAATATTCACTCTCTTTGTGAATATCTGTTTTGGTCTCCACGACCTCCTGAGAAAAATACCTGTCTCTTTAGCTGCTAAATGCTCCGCTATGTTCACCAGCTAGTCGCTAACTTTGTCTGTCTGCTGTTTGGTGCTGAGCAGGTAGTGTAGGTTTATCAGAGGGTTTTTTTTGCTGAAAATAGCTGCTGGAAACAAGGCTGATGAAAGCAGTGAGAGTGAATCAAACAGCAAAGTTGTGGGCCATAAAACCAAAACAATAAGCTGAAAGATGCTAAAAAGCTCTGTTGAGCTGAGGGGAACTGCAGAGTTATTGATAATTCTCTGTGGGTTCATCACTACAAGTAACACCTTTCCCATTATATAGTTATTTGATCCATTGTTAATATAAAAACATTGATTAGTGCAGCTTTAAGTAGAGAATACTGGTATAATGCAGTGTGTTAGCATGATGGACGTTGTGTGTTGATAATCTTGAGTATGTTCTATCTGTTTTGTATTCTGCTATGGCAGTGATTAAAAATCCCCTCTGGATCTCATATCTTGAATATCTTGAATATGCAATATTGTTTTACACTTACAGATGTGCCGTTTTTCCACTTGTGAATTGAAATAATAATAAAACAGGCCTTTAAGTTCAAACCACATTTAAAATCATCTTTCCATACCATTATGCTCACACACAGGGGAGCAATTCAGACCCACATATACGAAGGCGCAGAGGGATACACTAACTCGCACACTCAGCACTTGGCCTCTAATCTGCTCTTAATTCAGTTCTGGCCTAGGGAGACTTTAACTCAATTACTCTCTGCCCCCCCTACACACACACACCCACACACACACCCACACACACACACACTCACACTCACACACACGCACACACACATTAATTGAGCTCTTCCTCCTTCTCATACTTGATCGAGATCAATCAGCATGAAGTAGATTCTGGAGCTTTTCTGTGGGAAGACAATTCAGCTTGTCCACAGACTGTCTTAAGTGGGACTTGAAACACAAAAGGAAGCATAACAAAAATAACTTCTTTCTTTTCCAGATCCCCGCCCATTTGTTACCTGGTAACATTAATCAAACTGTAATTCTCACAGCACATTCTGGCAATATAAAACACCTTAACATTACACAACAGTGAGGTTCCATGAATGGTTGAGGGATCATTTCAAATGTGATTTAGGCTATTAGCCATTTGAAAAATCGGACATCCAGTCTAATAACCTAATTGCTGGCTAGAAAATATCATTCACAGATTCAGGGAACGGCATTGAGAGTTTTTAGCAATCATATTAGCTGGTTTGCAAATTAGTGACATTTGAGAAATGTAATTTTTCCCTCTCAGAAATGGATATACTGCATTAAACTCCTGCAATATCTGCAGGTTGCTCAGGGGCTGTTGATGTATGTGTGGGGTACTGAGATCTTTATTTCAGGTCTTGGTGGGCCTGTGCTGAGAGGAATTTGTCATTGTAAATGCCAGGCAGTTCACTGGAGCAGTAATGAGAGTTAATGTGTTGGTGGAGAGTACCCATCAATATAATGTGTAATACCTGATGGGATGGGCTGAGTGTTTTGGCTGCAGGCTGCACGTTTTTTGGGGGATTGTCATGATTGTCAAAATGGAAATATTTCCAAAATGTCAACTTCACATATCATGGCCATTTTGGGGACCATTTTCTTCATTGGTTGATAAAACATCTTCCTTTGGTCATTCTCATGCTTTCACTTTATTTGAGCAACTAAACTCTGTGGTGGTGGCATTTGACTTTAATTGTCAGGACCCAGAGTAACTACGGTTACTCTTACGGTTACAGTTAGACGATTGAGTTCATCTCACAGGTCAGGTATGAATCACTCCCTAATTAGATAGCTGCAGGGCTGACAGAATATAAGTGCCAATTTCTTACTGCACCTGTGTTTCAACTACACTAGCAGACAGTCAGTCTCAGTCTGTCTGTCAGTCCACCCCTTTGATCCAGACTAAAATATCTTCAAATATCTACTGGACATTTTGTACAGACATGAATGGCCCCCATTATGACTTGATGGTGACAAGACCCCTGACTTTCCATGAAGAGCCTTCATCAGGTCAAAATGTTATTTGTCCTATACTTTGGTTTATGATAAATACTTGCAAAACCCTCATTCGGTTCTCTCTAAAGCTGTACTTGTCATATCTAAGTACTGCTGGCTATAACTGACAGCAAGACACTTAAAAACATTTAAGTTTAAGGGGCACTCCACATATTTTACATATTAAACATTAATACCAAATTACATTATTCTTAACAGGAAGGTTCCCATAAATTGAATAGATTATTATTAGAAAATTACTTTGGTTACAAACTGGGAGTGTGAAGTTTGACAGATTAGGGCATTTACCAAGCAGGAGCACTCTAATGAAAGATACTCTCGAGTTGCATCATGGGAAGTGTAGGGTCTAGTGTTTTTGGAGTTTGACCCACACTGGGGAATAAAAGTCAGGATAGCTCTGCCTCTGCTCCTTCAATTTTGACTACCACAACTTTATAGATGTGCAATACTAAATCACTGGCATCCCTTTAAGAAGTCCTATAATGCATTGTCACAAGGAACACTTATGTATACTGACCTGGCCAGTCAGTGCCGGGGGAAGCCAAAGTGATAAGAGAAGAAAAAGATCTGTGTTTGAGTCCAGCTCTCCGTGGACAGAGCACTTATTCTCTGCTGTTCTGGAGAAAGCTTTTGTTTGGTAATCCATCACTTTCTGTTGGTGAAGAAGTGTGCTAGATTTCTGTCTGGGCAAAATCTCAGTTAGTGGTTAAACCCACTTTGTGATTCAGGCTGTTAAGATAGGTGGGTTTTTTACATAAAAATATTACTCTCTGCAGCTTTAAATTATGGATTAATTTGTGTTCACCCATACATTAATGAGGAAACATAAAAGTACTGCCTTGCATGCAGTAGACAAAGGTAAACTAAATTGTTCTATACTGTTGCCTGCCCATGGCTTTTTATGCAGGGACATCTTACACAGCTTCCAGCTACAGGTCCTCTTTCCTAATAACACTCTACTCTGCGGGATGACAAACGCAGAGCTGTAAAACTGTGCCGGAGCTGTGGTCTCGATGTTGCCACCTCGCTGCCCAGGAGAAGAGGAAGAAGATTTATCCTCTAAATCAAGCATTTATTTATTTATCTACCTGTACTCTGTGTGATTGGCTCCAAGGCCTCCACTAACGTGCTTTAGCGGCGGCGCTAAAGAAGACGGATGGCAGTAATTAGCATCACCTGGAGCTCTGCCACTGTCACCACGGTTACCAGTGAATTATCCCCGCCACATGTACAACCAACCTCCCTATCTCTCGCCTTTCCGCCGTCTCATTCTGTTAGAGTTCCCTCTTATTATCTATCTCTTTCTGTCCTTTATTCTTATTGTTATGGCTTTTAACACATTTTCAACACAGTCTCATTTTTCTCAAATGTTTCTCTCTCACAGCTCATTCACTCTTTCATTTCTCTGTCTTGACCTTTTTGTCCATCTTTAGATTTGAAATCACTTTTTATTTGCCTAACTCCTTTGGTGCAGATTAATCCACCTGGATCACTCTCTCTCTTATTAAATTAAACTAGAGGTCTACCTCTGTATATTTTTATCCTCTCTCAACTTTCTATTCCTTTTAAAGCTGTTTTGAGTTTTATCTGTCTTTCTGACCGTCACTCGTTTTTTTCTCATCTTTGTCCAATATCCTTTTTTTAATTTTAAAACTTTGGTCTCTTACGTACACTGGTAATTATCATCGTTTTTTCCTTTGCTTATATTCTTCTGATAATTCACCATTTTGTAGTTGCCAGGAACTTTTTTTCTCCTTATGATAACTCACAAATCAAATCTCTATTTCATAATTATATCTCTACATTATAATCAGAGTTGAATTAGAGAGTCAGGGACAATGTATGGTATAAGAATGCATAGATTACACATAGAAATGCATAGCTGGTTGGTGCCTATTTGTTAATTAAAGAAAAGAATAACCTTTTTGGAGAAAATACACACACACAAGTATGGAAACACACCAACACAGTTAAAAGCAAACCATGCACGGTACCTGAAGAAAGAATAAGTGATAAGACTTAATTAGTGACTTCATTTTTTTAAATATATTGTTGACATGGTGGTTGTTTTTTCGTTAAAATAATGTTTTATTGTTTGCATCTTAAAAACTTTTCCCTGTTTGTACAATGTGCTTTGGCAATACTGTGTTTCAATGTGGTCATGCCAATAAAGTGTATCTGAACTGAATTGAATTGAATTCAAATGTATTTAAAATAAAACATCTGAGTTCACATGTGCACTCCCAGTTATGATCAGGGTTATGGAGTATTCTGGGTATGTGTATGCACCTGTACACATCATATCCTGGTTTGAGAAACCTGGATAAACCTTATACCAGATCTGAAAAACCTGAGTATACCATTCTAAACCGGGATTCTGTGATATGTAAACACCATATCCAGTTTATTTTTATTATCTGCCATATGCACAGGTGTATCTTCAACTTATATTATGTAGTAGTTATGTAGTATTTATAAAATAGAATAACTACCAATATAATCCACACATTTAAATGAAAGTGAGAGGTGATCAGGATGAGAAACCAAATCCAGCAGAGTAGTCCAGTCAGACAGTCAGGAACCAAACTGGGTTCATCCTCAAATGCTGAGAGATGTCAGTCAGTACAGAAATGACACAGTGGCTGAATGTGGAGTCAAAGATGATGAAGATGTCATTTTGTATAGACATTCATGGTGCCCAGAGGATGACTCCTACTGATTTTGGTAATCTCCTGACTTTTCATCTAGCACCACCACAAGGTTGATATTTTTTTTATTTTAGTGAAATGCCTTGACAGCTTTTGGATTCATTGCCATTGAATTTGGTACCCATTGGTATCCATGGTGCCCAGAAGATGAATCCTAATTACTTTAGCTTACAAATTTCCTCTTGTGCCACCAGTAGGTCAATGTTTTCACCCACTGAAATACAGTATCTCAACATCTACTTGATGGATTGGCACACCACTTTATGACTAATGACTTTGGTATTCCCTGGCTTTTCCTCTTCAGTGACATTTCTCAACAACTATCACAGTGATTGGAATAAAATTTGGTTCAGACATTCATGTTCCCTAGAGAATGAATTGTAATACCTTTGGTAATCCTTTGACTTTTCATCAATCTTATCTTTGGTTTATGACTAAACACCTGCAAAACTAATTTAATTCGCATTAGCCTCAGCGGAACTTTGTGGTTACTGCTAATTAGAAATGGTATGTGCTAATGCTAAGATGCTGAACTAAGATACTGATCATGGTAAAGATTACACCTGCTTAGCATTAGCATGTTAGCATTCTCACTGTAAGCATTTTAGCTTCATCGATGAGGTTAGCATGCTGAAGTTTAGCATTTATCTCAAAGCACAACTGTGCAGTCTCACAGAGCAGCTAGCATGGCTATAGACTAAAGCAAAAGCTAAGCTATGTCCATTTGCCTTTTGTATCTTAATTGGCAGTTTTTCTCTTTCTTTCTCCTCATTCCCAACTTAGTTTTTCTCCACCTCTTTTTCTCTCCTCATCCCTTATTCTCTCCCGGTCGTTGCGCCCATAATCGTGGTTTATGTTGCTGTTCCTAGGTTTGAAGTAGAGCCAGGAGGAGGTTACAGGGACAGCAGAGGAAAGATGGAGAGATGGAAGGTCAGAGAAGAGAGGAAGTGAGCAGGAGGGAAAGAAAGGAGGGGTGATGGCTAGATTTATTTGCTGGCCTTGCAGTATGGCTCCAGAGGTGAGCTGCAGCATTGAGAGGGTGAGACAGAGAGGATCTGATTTCCAGGAAAGAAAACTGGGACTTGGAGAGGCAGAGAGTGCAGCAGTTGGGCATTCAAACTACAATCTGATTCACTGCCCATCTGTTTTTTCTTTTTCTTTTACCATTTTCATCTTTCCACACCCTCATGTTCACATTCTCTTTGCACTCTTTGCTTCTAATCGTCTCTGTGGTTCTGGCTCCAGTGTGAGGTGAGTCAGTAGATGGGGTGTAAAGAGCGAAGGGTTTGGCCTGACAGTAGTTCCAGGAGAGTTCCAGGAGAGGCCCACCTCACAGCCTCACATCCAAAACCACTGTTTCACCAGCAGAGAAGCCAGCTAAGAAAGCACTTTTTATAAATGCAGGATCATAGTTACATCTATGAACATTCAGGCAATGAGAGATGAGCGAGATCCAGCAACCCCAAATCGTTTCCTTACTCCCATTAAAACCTTCAAATTAGATTAAAGAAAGAAAGAAAGAAGAGGAGGGAAAAATGGTGATCGGAGCTCCAGCGTTTTCTTGATTTGGGGCAGAAAATCCCATTTCATGGTGGCGTGGAATTCCGTTCCAAAAAAACTTTTTATCGGCTCCCTCATCTGACTTGCTGAGGGATTTTTTCTAATCTATCTCTCTCTTTCCTACTCTCCAGCTTCCTCTCTCACCCGTTCTCTCTCCTCCAGCATTTCAGCAAAGAGCTGAGAGCGCAAAACAGCAGACAAAACACGATTCCCAGGCATTTGTTTTTGATTTGCAGTCATTGAAGGCTTGCCATCCTGCCTGCGCGGGTTGATTGTATTACCAGGAGATACAGAGTAATTGGGGAGATTAAAACCTCCCCCTTCTCTCATTTGATCGTCTTGCAGAAACCAAGGAATGTCCATTAGGGCCTTGAATGTTGATTAGAGACAAATCTGATGTCCAGATAGCTGATGATAGGCGAAGTGGATTTTCTTGTAGAGCGCTGCGGTTAAGTGTTTCACAATGTCACGCAGTACTCATTTTAAAAAAAAAGAAATGGGGATTCGATTTGGATGACATGATTATAACGTCATGTGGAGCCATCAGACTTCTGGAAGAGCATCACAGGAAGGATGGTCACGGCTATAAGATGGAGGGGAAGTAACAGTTTTGTCTGATGTATGGATTAGTCGGATGCTAAAAGATAAGGTGGAAACTTATGATTGCCTCCTTCAAATACAAGTTGTAGACATGTTGTGAATGCCAGGTTGTCTGCACATCCTAACAAAGTCTTCAGATGTCTTGAGTTTGTTAGCTGAAATCAAGGCTTCAAAAGTCTTTGGATACACCTGTTAAAGAGGACATCCAGATTTTTTCCGACCACAATTATGTGTGTCAAGTCAATTTTATTCTTATAGCCCAATATCACAAATCGCACTTTGCTTTTGTGTGTTGTTTGACTGTAGAGTCACTACTATCTGCAATGTAGTCATAAGGCTGGAGTTCATATTTCTGTGGCAAAAACAACCAGGTCTCATATAAACTGGCACACAAATTGTCTTTTAAAGGTCTCAGGTTTAAGCTGAGATACACAGACAGGAGATGAATGGACAGAAACACATGCATGGGAACATAAAACATATTGATCTCCAAGGGGCATCTGTGTAATTGCAGCAAATACAGAATTCAGGAAGGTACAAAATAAGTGACATAATTACAGTGACATTTGTCTCATTTTTGTAAGGTTGTTTTCATATCCAGCTCATAATGGAGAAAATGGATATCGATTCAATATGAGATAGATAATTAAAATCATAACATAACCGTGAGGGGAAACTGAAGAAGCAAGCATTTTTAAAGCACAAAAAATAATCTCATGAGCAAGTCTGCAGAAGGTCAGATGTAAAAAATAACAAAAGTGTAGAGTAAAGCTTTAATGTCAGTTAAAGGGGCAGTCTGGTTTGCAGATAGCAGTCAAGAATAGTAAAATTAATACAGCAATGAATAAAAATGGCAATCAGTACAATATATACATACGTACACAAATAAACACCAGTACACAGGTTAACGCCAATGCCACTATTGTCATCGTCACTTGTCACTAAAACCATCACAATGGCAAAGATCATTTAAATTTTAAACACATTCATAATTTTTCCCAACAAGTTTTTGTTTTTCACACAGACATTACCACACCAGCAGATCACAGTAAATGTCAGAACTGAATGAAGTGCATTTTCAATAGAGCCTTGTCAACATTCAACTTCTGAGCTTCTTTAAGAAAACAATCTTTGGTTTGTTTTTTATGAATAAAGTCAGTGTTGGCATTAAAGATAAGTATGTGTTGACTTGTGTTAAGGGGCCAGTACAGTATATCAAAACTGCTTGTCGGATGGTCCAATAGCTTCGGAACCCCCCTCCCCCCACACCTTTCCAACGTCGGATTAGGGGGGGCTGTGTCCAACAATTTCTGTAACTTTCCGAAACCAGCAATCCAACATTCACACCCACTTCACACAGTGATTGGCCAGCGTGTGGAGGTGAGAAAGGAGCCAGAGTTGGAACTTCTCTCTCTAGCTCTCTTTTTTCATTCTTCACACAACTATTTCTGTCAGCTTTAATGGGAACAACTGAGTGCAACACTATGAATGTCTTCCTGGGGCGACTGTCTGAAAATGTGCACTGTTATCCTCATGGCGGCCGGCTTTTCACTCCACCTTCCAGTGCCGTTCAGAACAATTATAAACAGGCTCATATACACACATATACCAACCAAGATGCATGCACACAAACTCAAAAACAGACGCATATAAAATACCACTGTCCTCCTCTGTCCTCTGCCTGTCTTGTAACTGCTGCATGACCTTTGACCCTGACTTTGGAGGTTTATGCCGGCCAATAATCCTCTCAGTCTTGCTCTGAGCTCGTTCTCTCATGCCTGGTCATGCACAGAAACACCAGCCAACACACACTCTTGCCAATATTCAGCCCTTTTTGCTCCGTCCTTATTGCCTCAGTACACACTGCTCTTAGTGAGAAGTCATACTGCAGTTGCCTTTACACTTAGAAAACAGAGTGGTGCCATAAAGGATTTTTATCCAATATTATATTTAGTTTTCCCTGTGAGGTTCAAAGATAGTATTCATTTCAGAAAGGAGCATTAATCTTCGGAGGAATTGGAATTCTATCCCTGACAGTTGCCTGATGGAATTCAAGTGATGTTGAATAATATTACACATGTATTTTGCCTTGAGTATAAAACTTGAAATTTAAACATTAATTTAAAAAAAAATTCAGCAGGCTAAAACCTTGCATTTTCCTCTTTCCTTTGATTTCACTTCCACTCAAACATCTGCCTGATCATGTTAAAACTACTTCATGGTATTTATTCCTCACACTCTCTTTGTGCCTCCCTAAAATTCAAACAGTTGCATCAGAACCTCTGTTCTAGTTCCCAGCCAGGATAGGCACTAATGCTGAGTGTCAGCCTCCATTTACACTTCACACTCCACCTCGCTCCATCTCAACCTTTCTCAAGGTTAATCATGACTTCCTGTTAAGGCTCGGCAGAGTGAAACAGAGCGAATTGGAAAGGGAAGCACACAAGAGATGTAATGAGGGAGGCTAATGGAAAGATTTGGGAAAAGAAAGACATGAGAAGGTAAAAAAAAAAAGAAAAGAAAGTATCTGGTGAGTGAGCGGAGGAGACAGGGAGGGTGTCACAGAAAAGAGAGACAAATAGCAAGTCAGAAGTATAAAGATGCTTCTATCGGTCTCTGAAACAATAAGTGTTTTTCAATAAGCCACACTCAGGGAGGTTGATTAATTCAATTCAATTCAATTTTATTTATATAGCGCCATATCATAACAAAGTTATCTCAGGGCACTTTTTCATATAGATTAATAAGAATGATTTCTCACACTGATCCACATGACCGGGATAATGAGACCATGGTGGCCCCTGGTAACCACACACACACACGCTTTTTTTTTTACAGTTTTATCCATTCATGCAGTGATGATGGTTGTGGTGTGGGTGACAGATGAGTGTCAGAGAGTAGGACACACCATAGTGCATGAAGCAGCACACATACAGATTATACTGTCATTATTTTTGCTATTTCACCTCATGTGGTCTTTTTTTTTAAGATTTATTTTGGGGGGGGGGCATTTTCGCCTTTATTGGACGGTTTGATAGTGAAGAGGCAGACAGGAAAAGGGAGGAGAGAGAGGTTTTTTAGATATTTTATGGTTTTATTAGGTTGCTGCAGTAGAGAGATGACAGGTAATGAGGAGAGAGAAAGATGGGGAATAACATGCAACAAAGGTCCCTGGCCGGACGCAAATTGGGGATGTTGCGGTTCATGGTCGATGCCTCAACCCAGGGTCAAAGTCTGACACATATTTGTTTAAATTTTGGCAAAATGGCACCATTAAAAGTATGCTGTATTAGTTCCTCTTTGCAGTGTACCCATGGATGTACAGAGAACTTTCACTGGATTACTGTGATACCGAAGACAATGTCATGATTCTCATGCAAGTTCTGGAGTTAGAATGAGCTTCTGTTTTCGAGGCTTTCGAAACAGGTTCATGGACGTTTATATGGACATTAAAGATAATGATATCCTGGGGGAAGTGTGAGTCACACTGAATCTAGAAATATGTGTCATTTCTGTGTTCAGATTTGACTGAGTTATGAATCTGACCTGGAGTGTGATTTTTGACGCAAATTGTGTCTGTGTGTCACAGACTGTGGACCAAACATAATGGATATGGTGGACTTCACTTACCTTAACCTTAAACTTCCCAAAGCACTTAAACATCAATAACTAACTTCCTGTTGTTTTCAACATGGACAGTTACATCCAGGTATAACTTAATTGTACTTACAACTCTTAAAGTTTTCATGTGTTAAATCTGCTCCACTTATGAAGGACAGACATAACGTAAGTGAGATCTGGGTCACAGGATGCAGCTCTGTAATAAGAAAGCATGACTAACACTTTGCATGTGCACCATAAATTCATGGTCTGGATGTAAATGAGAAATGATTAGCCAGCACTGCAAAAAAACAGTGGAGGGGAACAAAAAGGAAAACAATTATTTTAACCACCGTGTAGGCATAGATCTTCTGCTTTTATCACAACAATGCACTCAAACCAAAACTGTGACCTCTCTGTTCATGAGAATCCAAACCAGAATAAGACCCAACCACTGGGGCTGGAAAAAGTTGATTCCAGTATCACCAAAGCATGTATGCTGTTCGCCACTTGGTGTGTCTGTCCACCACCACTTGACCAGGTAAACATTTTTTTTTGTTAGAATCTACAATACAGTTTGAATATTATTATTAAATATTGAACCAATTATTGATTTGGTTGGTTAATTAGGCCTTTTCTTTTTTAAACTTTCTTTGGGGGATATTCCTCCTTCTCTTTCTTTCTTCTTGCTTCTGCAGCCTTGTCTCCTAGAAATTACATTAGGTTACGCCCAGATTACATTATTAATTAACATACCCGGCAAGTTGCAAAATGTTGATACTAGTCGTATCAGTAAATTTCACTAACAATGTATTTAATTTGTGTCCTGCTCTGTAATAGCATAAAGAAACGTTATTATGGTTATGTTTAGGCACTTGGTTAAACCTTCCACAACCTTAAGCAAAGTCTTCAAATCTGGAATTGGGAAAACAAATGAGACAGGGCTGCCTCCTGCAATTCACTGCATTTGCCAAACAAATATGTGCAAGTGCACATTCCTGGTGGATAACTTTTTAATGTGAACAGGTAATTCTACTTTTAACCTCTCAATTGTCAAGACATAATTATTGTCACTGTGATAGCTTTCCAGAGTTGTACAATTCTCTTTCATAGTATTATAAGTCCAGTGTTTTGGATAAGACTTAAAACTGATGGATCTACTATTCAATATATATAATATATTTCATCATTTCAGGTAAAACAATACACCCCCACCAATGCAGCCCCAAGTTAGAAATCTTGGTGTTTTAATGGACTCAGATCTGAGCTTCAGCAGCCACATCAAGGCAACAACTAAATCAGCATTTTATCATCTCAAACAAATAGCAAGGCTTAGAGGTCTCATGTCCAGACAAGACTTAGAGGCATTCATGCTCCTTCATTCCCAGCAGGGTGGACTATTGTAACGGCCTCTTGTCTGGTCTTCCCAAAAAGACCGTTAGACAACTTCAGCTCGTTCAGAATGCTGCTGCCAGAGTTCTAACGAGAACCAAGAGAACTGAGCACATTGCACTGGCTTCCTGGTACTGATAGAATAGATTTCAAAGTGCTGCTGCTAGTTTATAAATCACCCAATAATCTCGGAAAGTTGGTTGTGCCCTGATCATACTAACAAATTTCCTGCTGCTCTTAAGCGCTGAGCTCTACATAAATATAGCGTGTGTTGCTGCTGTGCATCAATTGAAGTTCAGCTTTGGATCATGAATTATTCCCCCACAAGGCCATTATCAGGCAAGAGGTGAAGTTATTGATACAGCCTAATGCAGCAGTGAAGGATAGCTTGTGTGCATGTAGTAGCATTAGTTATGGGGATTAAGATTTGCTGCTGTGATGCAGCCTTTCAATAACAGCTGATAATGCCCGTTGTCAATTGGTCTTAGAGTATTTCACTGTCTCACATCAGCTGACAAATGAGAAATGGCTAACTCTTCCATATACCTAGAGCTTGAGAGCCAACATGGGTTTGTCCATTTCACGTCCAATTTTCTGTACAAATGTACTGTCAAACATTGGTATGCTAAGCTAACAGCGGGTCTAATCATGCTTTTTGCTTTTAAATCATCTATGTTATGATCTGGATTTTATCAAAAGAAATCAACACAGTCCAAGCAAGAGTCAGCCTTGGACCATGTTTTTTTTTTTATTTTTTATTGACTTTCAAGTTTAACCGTGTTAAAACAAAACCAGCTGCAAAAAGAACAAACTGCTCCTTGGAATCTCTGCTACTGCCTCTAGAGCTAGAGTAAATATAGCCTCAGGTCTTGGGTTGGGATTGGGTTCAAATTTGGCAGTTACCAATCAGGTTTAGCTCGATCCAAGATGCAGGTACGGGCCGAGTTCAGGTGTAAGGGTTTTAAGTCCCATGCAGAAGTTTAAGATAACTTACAAATAAGTGCAAAAGAGAGGAATCAGTTTCACTCACAATATAACATGTGAAGCATATTTTTTACGCTAAGTCTCTACAGTGATTGTGTGTTGGGCACTCCTGTATCACTTGCCTGTATCTTTTATTATTTTTATTACCCTGTAAAGCACATTGAATTGCCCCGGTGTATGAAATGTGCTATACAAATAAAGTGTCCTTGCCTCTGAACACTGCCAAAACGCAGGTGACCTACACTCAATACTGTGCCTGAACGCATCCCGTGTAGACACAGATGAAGCACGGAAGATGCTGCTGCTCGGCTAACACTGCTGCCCATGCTACACCTCCTGTGTAGACACGCTGTATAATCAACACTGAACACATGAGAGTAACACTAAATTTTCATTATCAGTTTTCTCAACTGTGTGTCTGCTTCCATGTTATATTAGAGCGTTTTGGGGTTTTTTTTTTTGCTAATTTTGGTGCTGCACTGGTATCTGAGTATTGAGCTGCTAGTATCCTCCATGCTTCCATTCACATTTCTGTTTTGTTTCCCACATTAGCGCTGCTTTAGCTGCTGTTATGATAACAGAGCCAACCTGACCTGACCAGCCAGCCTCTTCCTCCCCTTCAAGCCTTCCCTGACGGGAACATTTACCCCATTGTTCTCTCTCACTCTGTCTGTTGCTCTCCATGTACACCCAAAGGCTTGTTTGTGTGCTAGACCACTCTTTCTCTTTTCCCTGCAGTTTGAGCTCCAGCATCTTAGTTTATTTACCTTGGCCTTCAAAAAGGACAAGTGCTTTTTGTCTTTAAGGTCAGAAATAACATAATAGGCAGTGAAAATCGCACAGTTGTTGTCAAGGTAAAGAACACTGCCAGCGGTTTGTGTAGTGACAGACAAAAGATGTGTGTGTAGTAATGATACAGCTTCCAAATAAAGTTTTTTAGCATCCTGAGCTAACCTGAGCTAAAATGTAATGTGATACTGATGGCTCACCTCTGGCAATATCCTCCTCTCTCGAGCCATCAATATAGCCACAGATCAATTAACACACACACATTATGTCACCTCTTGCTCTAGGCCAGCAGAAATGGGACTCATTGCCCCTTTAACTTGTTAAGATGCACTTGTTAAAAACAACATAAAGCTGAGTACGATGGGAATCTTGAACCTCAATGAGTTAGGATTAAGTCTGTCTATCTATCTTGTATTCTGTTTCTCCTCTCATCCATCTGATACCTCTGTGTTTGTGTTTACGGCGCAGCTAATCCAGCTCAGCCTCTCCTCTCACACTTCCTCTTGCTTTTAAAAGGCACTCAGTGGTCCCAGCTGGGGTGCATCAGATGTGATATTTGATAACACATAGACCCATGGAAGTGGAAGTAGAGGTGCTGAGGGGGCTGCAGCACCCCCTAAAATCAGGCAGGATAAAAACCATCAGTTAATAAAAAAGTTTAAACTTATATTTTCCCTATTTTTACTGAGTTACGTAGGTGCAGTGCACCGTTTTTTTGTGACGTTTCTTTTCTTTTCCATTAATTATCAGTATATATAGTCTATAATACTTCCTGCAAAGTGATGCGACTCACAGCAGGTAGGAGCTTTTCAATTGCTCGCAAACATTTTTGGAGTTTTCTCTTTTTTTTTTCAAGTAAATCAAAGTAACCAAAGATGTCAGGGCATGAATGAGAGGGAGCGTTGCGAATATGGACAGAAGTGGAGACGAGAAACAAAAACTTAATTTGATCATCTAGCCTAACGTAGCTGAAGCACATGAACTACATGCAGACTGGAGTCAGTGAGAAACAAAGGTGACGGCCGCCTCAAATGAACGGATCCAACACATGTTGAACGTGCACCGCTATCTGCCTATACACATGCCTCTTGTATGAAATGGCTGCATCCTCACTGCCCTGCATTATTATAAACTACTGTATGATGAACTGCTCACAGGCCACATCTTTCGCCCACGCGCTGTCTCACTCCCTCATCATCTCCTTGCAGTTTTCATGCTTGACTTCAGTGTTCTTGACCCCAAGAAAAAAAATAAATCCATTGCAATTCGAAGTCTGTATCGAGATCTCTCTTAAAAGAGTAAGATTTAGAATTGCACTCCAATAACATTGTCAGACTCATGATTGAGTTTTTAAAAAAGAGAACCAGAGACATTGTCTTTTTTATTCCACAAATTCTTCTTTCTTTCTAACAGTTTGGTCAGAGATTCGGGTGTGTTATGATAGCGGCTAATGTAGCCTCAAGCTGCTAGTCTCAAGCAGAGATGAGGAGCGGTCTACAGAGGTCTGGTAAACAGATTGTTTTCACTTTCAAACTTGTTGCCTTCAGCACCAACCGAGGCTGACTCAAGTGACATCACTTGAAGCAAGAATGACCCCTGCCGCTGTTATATTATTTTAATTGATAACCATTTCTGATGCATTTCAATGTTATAGTTAGTTGAGGTGAAGCTAATTTTCACAATTTTATAAATAACGCATCATATTTTATAAACTGATCTTAATTGTCAAGTAACTAGTAACTACAGCTGTAGTACTGCAAGTAAGTACTGCACCTCATAATTGTACTTAAGTACAGTACTTCAGTAAAAGTATTTAGCATTAATTTATAGAGCTGTAGTTAGATACACAACTCTTCATTTGGATGTTTTGAGAAGGAATTTAAATCTTCATCTAAAATGTTATATGTTGACACATGACTCTACTGTATATTATACCACACCGATATTACAAGCCAGTGTAGGAAAAGAAGACTCTACAGTCCAATAACTTTAAGTGTTGTGCTAATTCACATTTAATGAGCTCATATTATCCTGGAGTAATTCCCAATTTTCTTTCCCTGTGCATCAGGATAATTCCCAACATACTGTAACTGTGTTCCTCATCAGGGATTCTTTATTAAAACTCGATGAATTACGTTTGAAGTGCGCCATCATCATAGACTGATCCATTTTATCACTCTAATCAGTATGGTGAGCCTGGATCCAATCAGCCGCGCATCTGTCCGCTCCCCCCGCCTGTACAAATGGCTCCACTGTAACAACATGCTCTCCCAAATAATGACAAAGTTAAAACAGAGCTACCCCCAAGTGTAAATTCACTACAGTGGAATATAAACATGTACTGCTGGTTTGGAGGATTGATTGCAAGGATATGAGGGAATGAGAATGCCTGTGAAAGTGTGTGTTTGGTTGTTTGTTTTTTTTGCAATAATAAAAATGATGTGATAGAATTTCTTTATATGTGGGTGTTTGCATGAATTCGATAGAAGTCACATAAAGGACCAGCAAACATTTTGCATGTGTGCACTTACTGATGAATATCTACTCAATACACTGACTGAATAGCTCAACATGTGTGACAAAACTGCTGTGTTTGGGTGTGTGTGGGCACATTTTGTGGAATGTATGTCAACGTGTGCCAAACTCCTGTAAACTAATGTCCCCTGATATATTTAGACCCTTTGTATTCAATGCAGCATTTCAAGGACATATAAGCATATAAATCCATGTCTGTAACCTGCAGCTGGCTCTAATCTGTCTGGGGGAGTGTGTATTGCAGGTTTGCACTGTGTATACTGCTCCAAGCGGGCATTGGAAGTTTGCTTCAACACTGTTGTTGACACATGTTTGTGTGTATAAAGGAACTTGTGTATACTACAAGTGAGTCCATGCAACATGTGGTTTACTCCATGAATGTGCATTGCATGGTTCATGGTTGCATGTTAAAAATGAGGTCAGCTAAAAGTGCATTATTTCCATCCATCCATCATCTATGCCCAATTATATTTTGCATAGTGGAGAGCAGGCGCCTATGGCCGGCTGCATGGTAATTGCAACTGATTTCAAAATTTGAAACATTTCGGTTTGCGACAACAGGCGTTTTCGGACCGGAGGAACTTTTTCATAGTTCTAAGAACAGTTGGAGGACCCCTCTCCTTTTTATTGTCTTCGCACTGCAAGAACTGGGAATGATTGTAGCTCTTAGAACGCTGTTTTGAGGGACTTTTGTAACTCCTACTTCAGAGTAGGTACTCACACTACCGGCATCTTTAAAAACCAGTGTAAAACAATAGCCGTGTAAATAATCCGCTTGTAGCAGTAACCTTAAAAACTGGACCAGAACACAAACAAATAGACAATCTTTGACAGGCTTTATTGAGCGTATATACGATGGGGTAAATACAACGCGATTTTGACTCGTCAAAACAAAATCTTATGTGTGATGTTGCTACACCAACCGCCGGCTGGCTTACATCACTTCAGTGTTCCTATTGGTGGTGCGAATGCAAACAGAAAAAAAGCCTTTGAAGGTCTGTAGTTCTCGGGGGAGCTCCCCAGTAGGCAGTTCCTCTCAGGGAATCTCCAGTTTGGTCTGAAAATGCCTACTGTCGACTGCACGCAGCTCCTTGTTGATGATTGGTTCTTTGGTCTATAATACCCCTGACCCAATTGCATCTTCTTCTGCCTCCTTCAAAAATACACCAGTAATCAGATAACCAAGACGACAATATGCGGTAGCAGCTTTCTCATGTGCTTCTGTAGATTTGTCCACAGCTCCTGCTACAGTGTTGGAGAGCAATGGCAAGTCCCACACAGAGGAGAGCGCAGCTAACGCAAGTATGTGCACAATAATTGTTGTGGACAGTGCACACACAGCTGCGGGGGAGATGGAGCGAGGCTAGGGGAACATTCCGAAAGACCTTGTCCCAGCTCACATTGGGTGAGAAGTTGTGAAAACTCTGGACAGATCGCCAGGGTATTGCAGGGCTGACACAAACAAACCATTCACACTCACATTCACACCTACAAGCAATTTAGAGTCTTGAGTCAACCTCAAATGTCTCTGGACTTAGGGAGGAAAATGGAGCACCCGGAAACTCAACACAGAAAGCCCCAAGCCTGCCTGTTACAGAGTCAAACTCAGGACTTTCTTGCTGTGAGGTGACAGTAACAGCTAACCTCTACCCCTTGTTGACAATGGTTCAGTTGGTGTCACAGTGGAGATTATTCCATATTGCAATATGGATGTTTTCACACCTATAGTTGGTTTGCTCTGGTCCTGATCAGTTTGTAAACTTGGAGCGTTTTCTCTTTGGTTCGGTTTCTATTCAAACACAGAAAAATCCAAGCGAACTACATCACTACAAACCATGTGAGAACGTTCACTCTGCTTATTGGTCAGATGTGTCTGGAGCAAGAAAGTAAATACAGGAAGAAGCTCCTGTGTTCTGGACTAGTGCATGTTTCTGTGAGAGAAACGTTGCTTTGCAATTTAACATGAATTTGCTCACAACCGTGGTAATTATCTGGGCAGTATAGCAGACACAACTATACCAGCAGAATGCCGAGTGCACTTCGAGGAAACGTCTTGAAAATACTGAACTGCTTCACACTTTGCCTTCAGAGGACTGAACAAGGAGCTTGCGGAGTACACTGGAAGTTGGGTCGGATCGAGGTCGGATCACGTTCCCACCACAAACGAACCGCTCCAGAGTTTGCAGTTGTTTTGGTCTGCACCTGATTGCAATTGCTGTGTTCACACCTGCCCAAATGAACCGCACTAACCGGGCAAACGCACCAGGGTTCATTTAAACCAAACCAAACAGGTTAGGTGTGACAATGCCCAAAGATTGTTGTTTTGTTTTACCTGTTAACTGACTGAAATTGTTCTAATTGTTTTAATGTTTTATGTATGGTTTTGATGTATTTCTATTGTTGGATGCAATGTTCATTTTGTAACTTTATTGTTTACTGTATGAAGTGTAAGTGCAAACGCTGTAGACTATATTTATTTTATTTGAATACGGACCCCAGAAAGAGTAGTTGTTGCCAAGGCAACACAATCCCAATAAACAATAAAAACCTTTTGCTTTGTCTGTTATCTTGAATACAGATGGTTCCTAAGCTGCATTTGTGACATTTTTGATACAGCTGATCCTAATTATTTCAAAATATCTTACAAAAGACTCTTAAAATGATATTGCACTTCTCTGTATGATAAACAGTTTGCTTTTAGCAAAAGATAGATACAATCTCCAAAATGTATATTTCTGTGTATGTGTTTGCTTGTATGTTGTACTTGGGTGTGTGTATGCATTTAGTTTGCTTAGTTTTGTGTGTATATCCTTATGCTGATGTGTCTGTGTGTCTGTCCATGCATGCAGACATATCAGTGGTATGTGCAGGTAATGTGCATTCAATTGTATGTTTGTATTGTTCGTTAAGATGCATGTACATACACATTCATGAATGTATTCGTGTGTGCGTGTGTGTGTGTTGCATGCACGTGTAGACGTGTGTTTATTTGCAGAGCTCCCTCTCCCTGATGTTTGCTCAGAGATGAGGATCACAAAGCAGCTTTGCCAGCTGTGAAGAGCAGGATTAAGCACCTTCACACCTTGATTACACACAACCAGCCAAGTGCTAAAAGGAAGGTACACGCTGCCAGTACATACACACAGGAAGAGCAAAAACACAAACACAGCAGCTGTCAGATCATCATTTCACCAATCAACCTTTAATCCAGCCTTTTAGGTTGGGTGGTGACCTGGAGAGTTACAGGGCAGAGTTTGGACTTTGAATTAGAGAACTACTCTGTCACTGTGGCAAGTAAAGGCATAAGGGAGACAGCTGAAGCAAAACACTTTCTCTAAAGTCATAAGAGGGGTTTGTGTTTGTGGGTTTTTTTTTCCAGATTGTGTTCCGCACAAGAATAGAAACCAAGATTATTACCAAGATATTCCGATATTTAGGGGCATTTTGCTCATAGTATCAGGGGCAGCTTTATGTTGAACTATGAAATCACACATTGCCATTGTTATTGGCAACTAAACCCTCAGTTGGATTTGAAGTACTCTATTCCACATGTTTCCCACTGCTGAAAACTTGTAGCAGGCCTTACAGAAGAGGATGGTGTTGTTTTCCTTTTTCTGTCTCAACCACTCCATCAGTTGTTTTAATGTATTGCTTCTTTTATTTTTTGCTGCAACAGCAGTTTGTGTGGGGTCAGCAGTTTTGGTTTCCACTGCAGGATGTGTGGTGCCAACATTTTCTACTCTTTTCAGGCTGTGTACTGTGTTTTCTGATCAAAAGCTGATCCTTTTATATGATCATAAGCTCAACCAAAGACTTATGGTGGTCCAAAGAGAACAAAAAGGGTAATTTCCCACCTCATCATTGTTCTTGCTCGTTGTTCTCCATATTTTTCCCCATATGCCCATATTTTAATGGCCATTTTTACTTTAAGACCCCACTGCCCTTGCTTTTGTCCATAATGACCTTGAATCTCTTAGATAACATGTTCCAATAGGTGACGCTTTTAGAAAAACCATCTTGCAGAATGTGTACACTATTAATGTCATAGGATATCCCAGTAGGAAACAAACATGGTCCTCCAAATTAAATCACCAAATAATGTATGTTGTTTGTCATTGCACTTCCAAAACAACACATACTGCATGAGTGTTTTCTGATCTGGAGCCCTGTCAGCAGGAAGACAACATCGGTCAGTGCCTTCCAAAAACATTACAAATATGATTCACATGACTGTTTGCTGATTTGCCACCACTATACTTAAGCTTTGCAGCGCTGTAGTGACCATTGAGGACACAGAGGTCATGTCCTCAGAAATAATTCTGGGATTTGGATTCTACAAATACACACATATTACACATGTTTTTTAAAGGTGGACTCTAATATAATTTTACACTAAATAGTTTAATGTTTGTCTGTGTTAGGCAAAAAATGACATTAAAGGGATTTTGTTGTCTCCCCCTGAATTACACACCTGGCAATGTACAGAGGTCTTTGAAACAGCATTTAGACCATAAAGAAGGGAGATAAACATTTACATAAAATATAACGGAACAGTTAAATCAATAAAAAAAATGTGCTGTTTTGTGATTTAAAAAAATATTTACTATAGTTACTGCTATGTGCAGTGCAGATGAGCTGACACATTGTACAAACTAGTTTGTTTCGAGCATAAGATCGTGGTCATGGTTAAAAGAAACCAATGTTGAATGTTGGTAGGAAAAGTGATACAAACAGCAGTCTCATATGTTAAAGTCACATGCTTTGTTGACCCAGACATCCAGCCCGACCTCCTCCTTGCAGCTCTGTAACAGCGTCAGACTTGAGGCGCCAGTATACTTCATCAGAACTGCTTGTCGGATGTTCTGAAAGACTCTCAGAAAGTGTGTATCACCCCGCCTTTGAGTATAGCCACAACACGTCATACGAACTAGTTAGTTACAAGCATACCCCTGCTTTTCAGTAAAGATTATGGTCATGGTTAGAAGAAACCAATAATGAATGTTGGAAGGACATGTGAACACTAACAATGGTCTCCCTTCTTAAAGTTACACACTTTCTTGACTCTGCCATCCACCCCAACCTCTGCCCTATGAAGTTTTTGCCCTATATAACAAAGTAACACTAGTACCACCTTTGCAGCTGACAAACAGAAGTCATTATTCAGCTGTAACAGGTCCTTAGTTTGGAAATTCAAACAACTGACAAATGCTGTAGTTTTTCTGGTGAGGACAGTCTCAAACAAACCCCTTTTCTTGGCAGTGTTCATATTTTTCCTTTACCATGAAGCTGTAGACTATTGGCAGTAACTAATCGTTCATCCCTCCTCTGTATTTCACCATCATCCACATTATTCATCCAGTGCTGTATGCGTATTTGCCTTGTGCAAGCACCCCCCCCCCCCTCCTCTCCACAAACACAGACCTACACACTGAGCATCACGATCACCAGGTGACTCACACATCTGTTTTCTAATTCGGGGTCTCCTGGGAGACGCTTCAGGGGTTAATGGTCCAGTGATGCTGCTGATGGTCTGATAGCGACCCACAAAGCAAACTGACCTTTCAGGGGAAAAAGCTCTTCACCATTAGCTTCCATTGATTTTTATTGATCCTCCATTGATTGTTATCAGGGTTCTTAACAGGTTGGGCACTAACCAGACTGTGTTTTAGCTCAGCCAAGCCTGAATTCTCTGTCTCTCTAAGAGCCAGTTAGTGCTAATGCTGCTGGTTGTCATCACTGCAGGGGAGCCTGAGATGGAAGCGTGTTTCTGCCTGGTGTAACACTAGACTAAGTAGGAGAAGGTCCAAAATCAAAGGAAAGGTTAGATGTGCTGTGATACAGCTGATCCTGAGTGTTGTTAGTGCAGTTGTTGCTGACCTCAGATTCCTGAGAAAGAGAATATGATACTGAGATTATGTGATAGCGGTCAGTTGTGATTAGCTGGAAGTGTCTGCTGTTACTCAGGAGAGTCTGGGATGGGGAGAAAGCAGAGAAAGAGATTTACTTCCTCAGGAAGTCAGTTGAGGGAGCTGATAAACGTTTTTGTCAGAAACAGATTTTAGGCATACACAGCCTATGATCTTGATGCAAGTCCAATTTGTATCTTTTTCACATCACCCTGGTGTTAACCCCATGTTTCCTGTCCTGCTCTCTACTGTGAAATTATCCAGAAAAGGTGAAATACCTTAAAAACTCAGCATACTCAAATTATTTACCTCAATGGCCTTTATTTGGAACATGCTTATATTAGGAACACAAAGGCCTTAATTTCTAATTTCCCTGTTCCCAGGTTAATTTAAACTCAATAAACGTCTTCTACTTTTCCATTTTTTTCAATCTCACAGCCTTCCTGAAATTGGCAGGCGTTTAATGTGAAGGAAGTGTTTCACTGACTGTAACTTAACATAAACTGAGAAAAAGAATGAAATTGACTCCTGAATGAATCTAGTATTTCTGTTAAAAAGAGAAACTGAAAACAGCAGCGTGGTGAGTATGACATGACTGTTGTACTGATGGAATTTGGGCTGTGGAAATGTACATAATACTAAATTAACCATGTCACCTGTTGTAATTTATTAGAACTAATTCCAACTCTTTAATGATTTTTACCTGGTCTTTATTAGCAACCAGCCTTTCTTTGTTTGTGCTGGCCATGATTTGAATGCCAGACTTTATATGTGAGTATGAGGCATTGCTTGTGTAAATACAGTACATAGATCCAACATACATTTCACAATGTTTGAAAGCCCTTTTGAGACCTCTGTTTAGTTTCATAGTAGTATTTGTTTCAAGCCAGAACATCACAAGGCACTTCCCTCCTGCTCCTATAGAAAAAAGAGCAGCCAAGCAGCCAACACAAACATAAAGTGTCAAATAGTGGGAAAATGACAAATGAAATCACTTTTGGAAAGTAGAAAGTAAATATTTGACCCATTGAAAAGAAACAACATGAAAGGGTCAGAGCGCATGCTATGTAAATGTAAATACAGCTCTGTTTCCTGACTGAACATGGAACATTTTAGATGTTAGACCTTTTTCTTTTGCTTCCTACCACAAAAACAGAGGCAGAGATAAAGGTTTGATTCTCTCACACTCCCAGGCGCTATTCCCTTTGTGTATACTGTAAGCTATCACATCAGCCGGATTTGCACCTTGTCATCCATGTATGACGAAATATGTGTGAACAAATCATAGGCGTATTAATGCGAACAATCTCGTTCATCACAGTGAATAATTGAAAACAAGTCTGAGTGTCTGGCCAAAAAAGACATGTTTATGGAGGACAACAGAGAAAGAAGGGGAAGCGAAGTCGCTGGGCAACATACCAGCCTCACACACACATATACACTGAAGTAATAAAATAAACAGGCAAGAAACTCATCACCACCCCTCATCCTTCTCTCAAAAGTGAGAGCGCTTGATGTTTATTAAACCTTTACACCTTCCCCTGCACTTTTGGTTTCTTTCCCTCCTTCTTTAGTCTTCCTGGCATTTCTTTTCTCCCTCTTCTCTTTCTTCTTCATCCCTCCATTTCAGCAACCCAGAGCTGAGTAAACAGCCTGAGAGAAGGAGGTGGAGGGGGTGGAAAAAGGGGCAAATCAAATGCTGGAATGGATGAGTGGAAAAAACACCATCCTCCCCGTTCTGGCAAGACTTGATGTACAATTAAAAGACTAGAGAAAGGTGGTGGAGGTGGGGCGAAAGAGAAAGGAAAACAGTATTGATTGACGCTCCATGGCTCATGGAGAGGGGAAGGAGCCTCACAAAAGGCAGGGATCAGTGACAGGGAAGAGGTGGAGACAGGAGGAGTGAGGGTGGAGAAGAGACATAGCTGGAGAAGGAGGAGGGGAAGGGAGAAGTTTCTTTGAAAGAACAGCTGTTGTATTAGAGACACAGCGCAAGCTCACACTGGGAGGATTTGCAGAATATATTTCACATTTTGAGGACTGTTGTCACCAGGAGGTTACAGAGATTGGGTAAATGGATAGGACTTAAAAAATGTTTATGTGATGAGAATATTAAAACCCCATGTTCCAACCAGCTCTGTGTTGAGTGATATCAGGCCATTAACATCCTCCAAAGTAGAAAGGTGCTTGTCTTTGTCCCACCACTTTTTTTGCAACCCCTCCTCTTGAACTTCCTGTTGTAGTCATATTGTAATGCCGGGTGTTTGAATGAAGTTGATGTTTCAATTCATTGCCATCCTGTTTTCTATGGCCCAATTTTTAAGGACATAACTGCTTAAGCCCACTTTCACTTGAACATTGTGTATGCCGAAGTGTTACATGAAGCTTTTATCATATGCTAAGTGTTGGCAAGGAGAAAATGGTCAGTGAGGTCATGTGGGTTTCTGATGTTGCTTGTCATGGCAACAACAGCATCATCACCACAATCATCTGCATCTTTTATTTCATTTCTTATGCCTGAATGTTCACTACCATCAGTTGTCCTCACTGTAGTGGCAGAGTACGCCAAGTTTCAACTCGTGGCAAGTCAAACTAAAAAGTCCACACTCACAATGATGGGACCATGCAGTAATTTTGCAACTGGGCTAGCAATGTTCTTGCTGACATCATCAGCTCTTGCCCAAAGAAATCTCAAAACTAAATTTAGTGACAAAGTAACAGTACAAAAATGATAAAACTTGACAAATGTCAAATGCATACTGGGAGACTTGTTGATGCCAAATTCACACAAATCAGTTCTCAAAGCATCTTCCAGGCTTTTGGACTCTGTACTTGGCTACAGTATATTGGGACAGTACTTGGGCCGTGAGACATACATACCTGCCCTCTAGTCAAGCTCTGTTGGGCCTCGTAGCCACAGCCTTTTGCTTACTGTATCTGCCTGCCCTACTTCAGCTATTTTCTGATTTTTACCTGCCTGCATTCGTCCGTTTGGTATTGTTGCATCTGCTGTCTGCCCACCTGTTATCAACGTACTGACTAATTAAACTCTGTTTTTACCTTTCTGCTCCTGTTTGTTGAATCTGCTTGTGGATCGACATCAAGATTTACCTGATCTTTCACAGAAGGATCGGGCCAAACATGGACCCAGCATACTCTGACCTGATTTGGACACCATCCTTCCCCTCCTTGCAAGTCTTGAGGTTCAATTAAAAGACTGGATAAAGGTGGATATGATGGAGGGGGAGAAGAGAAAGGAAATAGTATTGATTGACACATGGGGAGTTAATCCTCTCGCAATGGGTCATGGAGAGGGAAGGGGGCCTCAAAAAGAGAGGGATCAGTGACAGGGAAGAGGAGGAGAAACGAGGCGCGAGGGAGGAAAAGAGACAGGAATGGAGGAGAGAGAGGGGGGTGAAGGGATGGATGCATGATCGGGCCTTTTCCCTCCCTCTGCAGGAGCTGTTTTTCTTCTCTGTGGAAAAGAAAGGTAAGGTTTAACCCAGCACTGACTACCTTGATGACATTCTGCTCTCGAACCGCTGCAAGGAGGCTCCAGTTTTAAAAAAACTTGACTTCAGGGATGCTTACGATTTGATCACAATAACTGAAAGACAGATGAGTGAAAGAAGGCCTTTAACACAGTGGGAACTACGCGTGGTAATGCCACGGAACCCACAGGTATTTATGCCACCTGCTGGGATTGAAGGACTGATTACTAATAAGCCTCAGGTGGCTCACTCAAACTGGCGGGAAACAGGCAGGAGCTGAGAGCACAGGAAAACCAGGGAGCAGAGGTCAAGGCCCTGAGCTGGGCGTAACACCCTCTGTCTACAGAGTTGGATAAGGATATCAACTTCACTCAAGGCATTCATCCACCACTGCTGCTATACTGGTTGAGAGTTAATGCCAACATGCCACACACACCTGCCCATTGCCAAAAGAAAGATGACTGGCATTACACCCCAGGATCCTGCTACTGCCCTGGGCAGGGAGTGAGGCTTGTGAAGTGCTCTCCAGGCAACCTACTGTTAAGGCTGGAATCCTGTAAATTGGCACTCAGATTCTCGGATCTGTTTCAAGTTGTCACGGTGGTCAATACAGCTGCTGGACTTGCCCAGGACAATGCACATCCACCCCATCTTCCACATCTCTTGAGTCAATCCCATCAACTAAAGCCCTCTCGTTTCCACATCCAGGATCCCACCACCACAGTGGCTCATTAATCGTCCTCATCATGTAGCATCTTACATGTTCGCCATTGCAAAGAGGCCTCCAGTACCAAGTCGATTGGGAGGGTCGCTCCTGGGGTTTCTGCCAGAACATCCAGGACCATTCCTTGATCTCCAGCTTCCACTTTTGTCACCCTGACAAGCCTGGAGGGAGAGCAGGAGCTTCTCCTAGAGGGGATGTTCTGTCATGGCAACAGGAGCATTATCAACACAATCATTTGCTTCTTCTGTTTAATTCCCCATGACTGCCTGCTAATTAACCAGTCTTGTCATTTATGACATGGCATTCCTAAATTGCACACCAAATGTCCTTCATGTGATCCCAGTTTTTGCTAATCTTCCTTGCTCCACCTTCCAGTCACTATGACTTTAGACCCTGAGTATATGCCTGCCCTCTAGCCTTAGTCCTCTGCCAGAGCATCTAGTATGCCTTCTATCAATTGTGTTTCAGCCCTGTTTCTTGTGTCTGCCTGATTTACCTAAACTTCCACAGTTGATTATGCTCTTTTGGTAAATATACCAAAAGGCCAAATTAATTTCTTCACTCCTTTAAGTCATCCTCAAAATAAAACATAACACATTTTTATGGTTTTTGGAATCCTTTTATGTGTAGAAGCCTCTTAACATAAATTGAGGATCATTGTACAAGGTGCGCATATCTTCACAGCGCTTAACCACACCTCCGTCTCCTCTCTGCTCCAAGCTTTCTTTTCTTAAGATGTACATACTTATGGGGTCATTTGAACACATACACACACACATAGTCATGCACTCACTCATACACAAAACACTGGGCCCCCCTGTAGACTCTATAGACGCCATTTCATAGAGCATCTCCTGCTAAGCTGCAGGTCGATCTTAAGCCAACATGCACCATTAACGATGCCATACTGGCCTTTGTGAAGGCTCCAGGAGGGGGGCACATCCTGCTGGTGCTTTAGCCTGACGAGCATCACGGCTAGGAGGGCCAGGGGTTGGACTGTGGTTTATAGTGCTACCTCACAGAAGGGCTTTATGACTTAGAGAGCCTTAATGAGGTGGACCAAGTTAATATTTTAACACTTGCTATTGTTAAACCATATGCCAGTGTGGCCCTGTCTGTGTCATTTTATTCTGAAGAGGGATAGGGAGACAGATAAAAAGAGAATAGAAAAAGAAGTAAGGGGGAGACATAGAAGGAGGGATGGAAAGAGAAAGAGGGAAGTTTTTATGCCCTGTATCACTGATGTTTTCATACATCCATACATTTTATATAGAAGGAAACAAAGAAATAAAGAATACTCTAGTTGAAATTTACATATAACATGTGGTGCTTTGAAACGGCCACACACAATACTGCAGGATGGAGTGAAAGAGAAAGCAAGGAAGCATGAAGACAGAGAAAACTCTTCATAGGATTCTTGATATGAGCTTTGATGATTTGGGACAGACACACAAAACACTTCGGGGGAGGGAAAGAGAGGAGAAGAAAGGCAATGAAAGAAAGGGAAAAACCCTTTACATCTGGAAAAGACTCTGACAGGAAGCCACCCATCTGTGGCCAAACAGCTGGGGGCCAGACAGAGTGGACCCTGTCAGCATGAGTGTGTCTATGTGTGTGTTTCGTGTTGTTGGCTTGTGGTGAGCAGGTGGGGGTGGATGAGAAGGGCTAAGTCACCGGTCTGGAACGCAGGATGACACAATATGTCTTCACGGCACCAAGCTCTCAGGGACAGGACGTTTTGGGGTCGGAACAGACAATTAACCTGTTGTAACAACTGTCCTCATGGCTCTGCACAACAAGCGCAGCTCTGACACGTCCCCCGGCCCCCACTAATGCCTCAGTGTTTTCATTTCCCCACTGCATCTGTCAGAGATTACCCCTCACTGCACCTGAGGTATGTGGGGAAGATGAAGAATACCGAGTGTGTAGATACGTGATTTACTGGCGCAGGCTAAAACCAAAATTATGACTGTGGTTATTAATTATTAATTATTATAATTATTACATGTGGTTATGTAAAACATTTTTGAATTTATTAAGTTTCGTGCCAAAAAAAGGTTCGGATGGATCAGGACGGTTTCATTCAGTCCATCTGTTCAATCATAAATGAACAAATATTCAGTATTTATTCAGTGATAAATGGATAGTTTTAAGACTGGTTGCAAAAAAACATAACATTAGATGAATAACAGAGACAGCACACAAGAACACAAACCTCATCAAACTCGCCCCTGCTGGAGGATTTGGAATCAATTATCTGTTGCAGATGGTTTCAGTGATAACTTAAAAATAGTAGCTTTCTAATGTAAATCCCAGATCCAGATCATCACCTCAATCTATTGAGTTGGTCCTTGGCCAAAAGTCTTAATGTCCACTACATTTCAGCAAAATGTGTTAATAGAGTATTGACATATCCGGACAGAAAAGTATATTGGGACAGGGAAATTGGACAGATTATTGACTATGGTTGACTACCATCTGAAATGATAATTGTGATTCATTATTTTTAAATTAAATTATCTGTGGTTCTGTTGATATTTAGCAGGGCAGTACACACATTTACAGTACACCATTATAACAATAATCACAAGTCAATGTGCAATAATTAAAATGTAGTATCTGAGTTAATTAAATATAAATGAACTGCCTCACTGTGTAAACATTTTAAGACAGCAGTCACACTAGATGGTTTTATTAGCGAATACCTTCATTTTTTATAGGTAGTTGATGAGTGCAACACATTCAATTTCAAGTACCACATTTAACTTGATGTAATAAGAAGAATTAAAGCTTTCTTAAGCACTGAGCCTGACTATGTGAGCCAGTGGACACCATAAAGTTGTATCTGCATGTTTTTACACGCACTATTCTGCAATACAAAGTGGCAATATAAAAAGTACTGTACTAAGTTAAACTGCTGCTGTAATTTACTTTTATGTTAACAAGGACTGAACACGTAAGCAAAACTGCGCATGACAATAAACACACTCACTATGAACAGTTTCACTGAGAACTACAGTATTTTCTACAAAGGTACATCAACTGTGCTAAAGGAGGAAACTGTGGATTATTGTCTTTGGTTGTAAATTTCATGCTTGAGCAGATTTATATCACAACAAACAAATAAAAATGCCACTGATCCCATATTTATTGGAAAAGGTTGACTGTAAAAGTCTGTCTGAAAATGATGGCAATACAATTTATAGAATTGTAATAACTAATTTATAGAACTGTGTGAGGGAAGTTTAAGGACTTGACTGGTGATGCTCTAGTTTTAGCTGTGCTTAAATCTATAAAAACTGTCTGGTTGAACAGTGTCAAAGACAGTACCAGTCCAAGAGAAAAAGCAACTAGAAAGAAGTGAACATACAGCCTCAGAAATGGAAGTTAGCTCCTCTCTGTTACTCTCACCCACGAAGCCCAACTGCACAGAGTCAGTCTAAGAACTCCAATGAACTCTTTCCACTCAATCAACCCTCAAATTCCTCCCCTCAGAAGAAGATCCCTGTCACTCAACAACAAAATCTGTAGGTTTGGTAACAGCACTCTTGTATCTGCCATCTATATTTTAAATTTTAAATATATTTGTATATTTATTTAGATTTTGATATACTTTTAGACTTCATATTTTAGTCATTTAGATTTATTTTTAGTGTAATTTTCTTAATTATTGAATATATATTGTTTAGGTATGTATGTTTGTTTTTATAACTTATTATTGAATCTTAAAGGGGCCGATTTTATACATGAAGCTTATACATGAAGTTTAGTTCACTTGTTAAGATGAATACTATACAGCTTTGTAAAATGTCTTCTGTGGCTCTGGAGAGAGCTTTTAAAGTCATCACTGATGATGTCATCAGGGTAATCTCAGTTTCAGCTTCTTCAAACTTTTAACAGAAAGCCTGTGTCATAAAGTGAGGGTGTTGAATTTGGTCTTATTCAAGATGCTATCAAGTTGCATTATGGGAATTGTAGGATGCATGGGGTTTGGGTGTGTGTCAGGATATCTCAGCCTCTATGGCTATATTTTTAATCTGTCTCTCACAACGGGAAATAGTTAATCGCTGGAGTGAATCATATTTTGTTCTAGAAATTATGTTTGAAAAAGTGAACAATTTTGTGATCACAACATCAGACATTCTTTTTGAACGGAGAGTACCACTGTAGCACAGGCTTCTACAGAGAGTCTTGCATTATGGGTTGTTTGTAGCCTTATTGTTGCTAGGCTAGCGATTGTCCTCAAGTCCATTTGTGGAGTGTCTTTTAGAGTTAATTGGCCATAAAAATGTTTCATCAGCCCAGTTTAACCTACAGGAGTTTCTGAAGGCTCGTGCAACATGTTTTGTTGTCACCGAGGAAATAAATTCATAACGAGTGAAAATGAGTCCAAAGTGTCTCCCGACGACTTTACTGCAGACACAGACCATGGACTGAATCGCCTGTCCCGCAGCCAAGAATGACCGCTGTCACAGAGACTGAGAGGCTCAAAAAGACAGTCTTGTTTCATTTTCACAAGAGAAAAGGCTCTCGTCTCTTTGGGTTAATAGTATCTCAGCATCACTAATGTGAAAGTGTGTTGTATCTGTTGTGTCTTTTTCCAAAGACAGTTGTCAGAAAATGGGGTGTCATCTTATAATAAGGGTCGTCTTATATTCAGGCCTATATGGAACTACTATTTCAATATATTATCAGTGGTCTGTCAACTGACCTAAAACTGATCTATCTGATCTATAACTGATCTATCTATTTATCTATCACAAATTCGCATCACTGCCGGTATGAATAATTTTGATGTTGTTTCATGACATTTATTCGTTAATTTTGTTAATTCATTCATCTTTAATTATTATCAGCTCATTCAAATTTATTTTGTTTTACATCTTTTATATCCCTTGTCATTTTAAATCCGTATTACAAGCACACCCACAGGAGTACTTACCTCATCCCTATCGTGTGCTCATTATCAAGCTGAAACGTCGACGTGATGTGTTTACTGTTGCTTTTGTGGCAACACGAAAAAGACTCCTTCACTCCAAATATGAAAACAAAATCTCACACAGAAGAAGCCATCACTCCTGCATGTTATTCATGACTGTCAGGGTTGAAACACATGCAATCTACACCTATTCTGTGTAGAATAAAAGAGTGACAAGGCCTTTTGTCCTTACATGTCGTAACATTGCTTCCAGTCAGCCGGGGTGAAGGGACAGCTGCTGAGGACTTTGGTTTCCTTCTTGTTAAAAGCTTTTTTCTAGGTGTGTGTGTTTGTGTTTGTGTGTGTGTGTGTGTGTGTGTGTGTGTGTGGTTTCCTGCTGTGTCAGCTTCAAACGAAGAGGAGTTTACCTCCGGCAGGTTTTTAAGTTCTGACACTTTTCATGCCCTTGAAGTCACTGGAATAAATGTGTTTTGGATAGCTGGGTATAAGTGAGAGGGAGAGTCAGTGTGTGTGTGTGTGTGTGTGTGTGTGTGTGTGTGTGTGTGTGTGTGTGTGTGTGTGTGTG
>LKNJ01000945.1:68966-73966 GCA_002120245.1 Maccullochella peelii
TACACACACACACACACACACACACACACACACACACACACACACACACAAAGATATGAATGGTCGACAGACACACATGCACTGCACGTATATGCAAACATAAATACAAATACACACATTCAACAGGCCAACATACATACACACTCAGCTCCTACACACAAATGACACAGAAATCACAGAAACAAATACACAAATAAAATGCATGCAAGAACCACACACATAGACTCACACACACACACATTTGCACACACAGCCTGTGCACATGGCATGCACAGGCTCTCTCTCTCTCTCTCTCTCTCTCTCTCTCCCACACACCTTGTTGTTGTATAGCAGGAAAGGACTGTTAAGCTTTCCCAAGGGAAAGAGTAACAGAGCCGTTCAATGGACATTGTTATTAGGCTGTTTTTCTTTAAGCAATCCTCCCCACCATTCCTCTCTCTCGCTCTCTCTCTCTCTCTCTCTGTCTAGCCCCCTCAGCTGATGGCTCCTGCAGGTGATTAATGCATAGCTGCAACCGTTAGCGCTTTGCTAATCAGCCCAAAAGCACTTTGCTTAAGTGAGGAAAGTTGTCCAAATGGTGTTGCGGTGTAAAAAGCCCTGTGTTGCTTTATGAGGTCAGGGACTTTACGTCAAAGCTGGTACATGTGGTAGCCATTGTAGATGTGCCCCTTCATCCACTTGTCCTGCATCATTCTGGAGGGGGGGGTAGCCTGGGTGCGAAAAGTCTCCAAGTATCCAAGCAGAAGTATATGTTTATATACTGTACATATGAACTGTCAATATATTCATTCAGGTATCCTTTTGACCACACCCATCTCGTTTTTTTGTCTTTTCTTTTTTTTTTTTATCAAAAAGGGTTTTTTACAATACATGCACAGCTCCTTGACAGAGGCTTTTTCCCTCTGCCACCTATTTCCATATTTTACACTGTAAGCTTGTATGTTGAGGTAACACCTGGGATTTACATTAATGATGTACATTACCTTCAGAGACAGTTACTGGTGTCATCTGCCAGGAGGATGTTAACAAAGTTAATGGGGGCATGGAAACAACATGTACAAAGTTTTTATACACAAAGGACTCATCATTCATTTTCCAATCAGTTGATGAGGTCATAGAAAAACTTTCCCCATATTGCTGAAACAGCGTTTACATGGTTATTAGGTGCTAATATTTTCCTATTGGACGGATTATCAAACCTTCCGATCGGGTCAGTCTCTTCTGATTGAGGTGGTCTTATTCTGATTGGGCTATTATTCCAATTATTGGTGGAATATTAGGGTCCATGTAAACACAGCTACTGCAGGCCATTTGGCAGTTTAATAATGATATAAAGCCTGCCATGACACATGAGAGTGATATTATTAATTAAATGAAATTTAATGACAGCAGTCATAAACATTTCTAACGTTTAATTCATATACATATAAGTGTTAATGACAGCCTTCTGCAGACCTCTGCAGAAAGAGTGTAACTAGTACAAACTGTATTTCAGCAAGTATTCAGTAGAAAGTGGGACTATCACTAATAATGAGTATAAATGACACACAAGTGGAAGGACTTTTGTTCAGTTTGTGCACATCTGAAATTGAATCTCACACTCTTGCTCTTTGAGACATATTGACACACACACACACACACACACAGGGGCTAATGAGAGTGTTTCTCACCCTGCGTTTGGTGGATTAGCACTCAGAGCAGCAGAATGGATCTGACTGAGAGAGGAAACCAGCAGAAGGGTGAAAAAGGGAGTGAACAGAGTGAAGGGGTAGAGTAAATAGCACTGACCATGGGGGGTCGGCCCCCTTTCACCAGCTCTCTCCCTGGGAATCCACTCTCACTCCATTCAGGCCCGTCCCTCGCTCTTCACCTCAGCGCACCACTATCTCCCGGCCCTTTTGGGATTCAAATGATATCTCATTAGCTCTTATTGGATTGCAACGTTCATGGGATGCATAGTGTTTCAGTTTTTCTCTTTTAACGATCGATAAAAAGGACACTGGCGGCTGGAATAAAGGGCTCCTTTTTGTTTTCCTCCCTTCATCGACCGTCTCGCCTAATTTCCGCTTCTCTTCTTTCCCTCATTTATTCATTATCTCACTCCATCTTTCTCTCTCTCCTCCTCTCTCAATTCAACATGTTGTAACTGTCTAACTATTTCCAACTCGTTTCAATACAGTCGGGATTCATCCTACACTCTCATCCTCTTCTGTGCCTCCTCTCCGTCCTCTGTATTCACAGGGTGTCTTTGTCGCTTTCTAATGTGTCATTAACTCTCAGTGCTTGTCAATGGCTCTCAGTCCCAAAGGCCACAGAATTAACAGAGAGAGAGGGGGAGAGAGCAAAACAGTGCAGGGAGAGAAGATAGCTTCAGCCAACCGACACTCATGTGGGGTTAACAGGAGACAAACAGGTCAGAACACATCTTAGCTGCAGCCTGTAAAAGCATTTTACGACATTGGTTGAAATCTACACTGTAGAAAGATTGAAAACAGACATCACGTAGAACAGCAGCTTGTGCAATTAGAGCAAGAGGGAGAATTGGCACCTGTGGCAGTGGATAGGCCTGTACATGGAACAAGTTTGCCTTCTGAGAAAGACTTTAGGAAATCAGGTGACATAGTATAAAGAGCGACAAAGACCACGTAGCAAGGAGGTCGGGGTGGATGAATGGGTCAAACACCCGTGTGTCCCGTGTGAAACTTAACTTTATTTTAACCCAAACCACTTTTTCCTAAACCTAACCAAACTGCGACTGTTTCACAATGTTAACCACATGGTAAAAAGGCCTTCTAGCAGTACTATGGTCGCAGTTTGGTTCAGTTTAGGAAAAGATTATGGTTTGGGTTAAAATAATAAAGTCACTGTTGAACTACAGTACATAGTTTTGGTGCCTAAACCTAACCATACGGCGACCGTTTCACAACATCAACCACATGTTAGAAAGGCAAACTTTTCCCACGTGCGTCCCAAATGCAAGACTGCTTAGTGTAGACGTAGTCTCAGTCATGGCAACAACCATGACTGAGACTACGTCTACACTAAGCAGTCAATTTTTTGAAATTCTACTTTTCTGTTTCTGTTGTCAAACAATAGAACAGGTGTAAATTAAATTAATAATTCCATAAATGCTACATGTTAACCAGCAGTCATTCCCAAGCTGCTGCACCATGGTGCTGATAAAATCCTTATTTTTTGATAGAAATGTTGTCTGACAAAATCAATATACAGTATATCCAAGACAATGACAACAGCTGTGTGTTCGCCTATATTGACATTTAAAATGAACGATTACAGAGAATGTTTGAGGCAGCAAAGTTCTTGTTAACTCTATTGCTTCACAGCCCCCGACCCTCATTGGGCTGGCTTATGCCATCAGTTTGTAAAAGCTCCATTTTCCCCAGGCACACTGAAAAATCAAGACAGCATTTTAAGATTTATACACTTTGGAAAGGCTCAGGTTTTGGGCGAGACAAACACAGCTAACTGGCTTAATGTGAACGTGCTCTGTGTTGAAGCCAGTGTTCTGAGAAGTCTTTCCTCTGTTCGTCTAGATACTTGTATTAAAATGAATAAAGAAAAACTCACCTTCTGTGTAAAAATAAAAACTCACAAAAAAAACTAGAAGGGCCTGAGAAGCTAATTTCACTTCTTCAAATGCATGTTCTGGTGTTGATTTCGAAAGGAGACACTGGGATTCACACAAGACATAGCTTCCAACCATTCAGTCTACCTGGATTCGGACCTCTTCACTTTCAGCGTCGCTGTCCTCAGAAGCTGCTGGTCAAACTGTTTTGCGAGCTTCATGACAATTATACGGGAAGAATATATGTAAAAAGAAGAATTGTCACCTAATCTATGAATCACACTACTTTAACTATATTTAATTAGATAATATTTTGCATATATATGTATTCTGAGTTGGATTTTTTGCAATACATTTATTAAAGGTTTTATTACATGTGTATTTATTGCATGTGTTGCTGTATGTTTTTCTTTTAATCACATGCATTGATGATCACAGTGGAAAAAGACTTGCAGCTGTGTAAAATTGATGGAATCTGCCCCCCACAACAATTTAGATCGATATCTGCTGTTTTAAATCAGAAAGTGGGAGCAGAGACCAGCCCAGCCTCTTAGGTTCTGCGCAATGGTGGTAAGTGGTAGACCCAAACGCAGACATATTCTGAGAAGAGGTTCGGTTGAAAGGTTTTATTGCGAGTGGTGGTAATACAAGTGAGTCCAACAAAGAGACATAAATAACTCACAGGCAGAGACCGCCGCACAAGGCACACAGAACATCTGACGGAGGGAACGACCCGACAAGAGACAAAGGAAACACACAGACATAAATAGGTTGGGGCCAACGAGGAAACAAGAGACAGGTGAGTGACAAGACACAGGTGAATACAATCAAGGGAGGAGCCAGAGGACCAGACACCCACACTGAACATAGAACAAGACCTTCATAATAAAACTGGGACATAAAACAAGACTTACAAAATCACAAAGAAAAACCATAACTCTAACATAACCAAAAATAGAAAAATACCACGATACCTAACACAGCCAGGGGAACCTACACGAGTCCAGGCAGATGGCTAGTTGGGGTTCAACTGGGGATCTGGAGTGTGTCACATTAAAATCTTAACACAACGCTAGTGCGAGCTGCAGCCTGGGGCCCAATAGCATGAAACAAGAGAAAGCTGACCCCTTATGTTTAGGTTCACTGCCTCTCAAACCATGGCTGACCAGTTTGATGGAGCTCTAGCTGAATATGACCGTATCATGGATGTATTAAGGAGATCTGTATGCATAGGCATATTTATGACACCTCTTCGTTCCGACAGGAATGCAATTGAAAATGTATATACTGTGATAACGGAAGAGCTTTGATTAGCTTTATATTGCCTCTTTGAGGAATGAGGTTTGTTACCTACACCGTTGGGAAAGCCTTATTATGCTTATTATGAGTTCAGAATAATTTGACTGTCCCTGTG